>BPLQ01008806.1:0-41288 GCA_021605075.1 Caerostris darwini
ATTTTATTATGCTCTTCTGCTTTCGAAACGTAATATAGTTTTTAAAATCATGTCAAAATTTCAAGAAATTGACTGTGCAAATTGTTAGCAATCAAGAAAAATTAATTTTTTCTCCACAGTAACATTCACCTATAGCTACGTTGAGGCAGCTTCCGACTGGAGTTGAATACTATAAATAAGCCCTGCAATACAGACGTTGCGAAGTCAGGGTGGCCGAGAGGTCTAAGGTTCCTAATGAAAGCTCTGGTTCTGCAAACAGTTCGGTAGTTCGAAACCGCGGTTTTGCCCTAATCTCTTTTTTTAAATATAAAATATTTGTTATTTTATTATGCTCTTCTGCTTTCGAAACGTAAATTTTTTTTTGAAATCATGTCAAAATTTCAAGAAATTGAATATGCAAGTTGTTAGTAATCATTCCAAATTAATTTTTTTATCACAGTAGCATTCACCTATAGCTACGTTGAGGTAGCTTCCGACGGGAGTTGAATTCTATAAATAAATAAAACAGTTCGTTGGAAGTTGTTGACAACTTCAACAACAAAACAGGAGTTGAATACTATAAATAAAACAGTTCGGAGGTTGGAAACCACGCTGTTAGATAAAAATATTTTATTAAACATAAAAAAAAGTTATTTTATTTCGCTCTTTAGCTTTCGAAAAGTAATATTTTTTTTTTTTTAAATCATGTCAAAATTTCAAAAAATTGACTATGCAAATTGTTAGCAATCATTCCAAATTAATTTTTTCTCCACAGTAACATTCACCTATAGCTACGTTGAGGTAGCTTCCGACGGGAGTTGAATACTATAAATAAGACCTGCAATGCAGATGTTGAGAAGTCATGGTGGCCGAGAGGTCTAAGGCGCTAATGTAGATTCTGGTTCTCCAAACAGTTCGGAGGTTCGAAACCACGCTCTTACATAAATTTTTTTTTTTTTAAAAAAAAAAAAATTATTTTATTACGCTTTTCGGCTTTCGAAAAGTAATATTTTTTTTTTGAAATCATGTCAAAATTTCAAGAAATTGACTATGCAAATTGTTAGCAATCATTCCAAATTAATTTTTTCTCCACAGTAACATTCACCTATAGCTACGTTGAGGTAGCTTCCGACGGAGTTGAATACTATAAATAAGCCCTGCAATGCAGACGTTGAGAAGTCATGGTGGCCGAGAGGTCTAAGGCGCCTAATGTAAGCTCTGGTTCTCCAAACAGTTCGGAGGTTCGAAACCACGCTCTTACATAATTTTTTTTTTTTTTTAAAATATAAAAAAAATTATTTTATTACGCTCTTCAGCTTTCGAAAAGTAATATTTTTTTTTAAATCATGTCAAAATTTCAAGAAATTGACTATGCAAATTGTTAGCAATCATTCCAAATTAATTTTTCTCCACAGTAACATTCACCTATAGCTACGTTGAGGTAGCTTCCGACGGGAGTTGAATACTATAAATAAGCCCTGCAATGCAGACGTTGAGAAGTCATGGTGGCCGAGAGTGCTAACTCTGTGCTCTGGTTCTCCAAACAGTTCGGAGGTTCGAAACCACACTATTACATAATTTTTTTTTTGTTTTAAATGTAAAAAAAAAATTATTTTATTACGCTTTTCGGCTTTCGAAAAGTAATATTTTTTTGAAATCATGTCAAAATTTCAAGAAATTGAATATGCAAATTGTTAGCAATCATTCCAAATTAATTTTTTCTCCACAGTAACATTCAGCTATAGCTACGTTGAGGTAGCTTCCGACGGGAGTTGAATTCTATGAGTTCTAAGGCGCCTAATGTAAGCTCTGGTTGTCCTAACAGTTCGGAGGTTAGAAACCACGCTGTTAAAAAAAAATTTTTTTAAATATAAAAAAAAATTATTTTATTTCGCTCTTTAGCTTTCGAGTAGTAATATATTTTTGAAATCATGTCAAAATTTCGAGAAATTTTCTATTCAAATTGTTAGCAGTCATTCCAAATTAATTTTTTCTCCACATTAACATTCACCTATAGCTACGTTGAGGTAGTTTCGGACGGGAGTTGAATACTGTAAAAGAGCCCTGCAATGCTGACGTTGAGAAGTCATGGTGGCCGAGAGGTCTAAGGTGCCTAATGTAAGTTGTGGTTCTTCAAACAGTTCGGAGGTCCGAAACCACGATGTTACATGAATTTTTTTTTTTAAATATAAAATAAATTGTTTTATTACGCTCTTCGGCTTTCGAAAAGTGATATTTTTTTAAAAATCATATCAAAATTTCAAGAAATTGACTATGCAAATTGTTAGCAATCATTCCAAATTAATTTTTTCTCCACAGTAACATTCACCTATAGCTACGTTGAGGCAGCTTCCGACGGGAGTCTAATATTATAAATAAGGCCTGCAATGCAGATGTCGGGAAGTCATGGTGGCCGAGAGGTCTTAGGCGCAAAATGTAGGTTCTGGTTCTCCAAACAGTTCGAGTAGTAATATATTTTTGAAATCATGTCAAAATTTCAAGAAATTTTCTATCCAAATTGTTAGCAGTCATTCCAAATTAATTTTTTCTCCACATTAACATTCACCCATAGCTACGTTGAGGTAGTTTCGGACGGGAGTTGAATACTGTAAATAAGACCTGCAATACAGATGTTGAGAAGGCATGATAGCCGAGATGTCTAAGGCGCCTAATGTAAGCTCTCGGAAGTGCTACGCAGTATTGTTCTTTGCGATGCCGCAGAATTCCTCACGTCCCCCCGGGGACTCCACGCGAGTTGCCGTGCCTTCTGGGCCCCAGCTCTCCAAAAAAAGTATTCCTATGTAACTTTTTATGTTATGGCCAAATTCTCCCGTTATCCTGGATTTTCCGGGACAAATTTAGGACGCAACCAAAAATGCTGATAGCCGATCACAATGTATTCATCTGAGGGACTTCCATGCCAAATTGCAGCCAAATCGGTCGAAAATTACTCCCTTAAAACGCTAAAATCGCTTAAAACAGCTCGGAGAGCCCCCAGAGCGCGTATTTTTGACTTAAACGCATACTTGCCCATATGTATGGAAATAAATTTGCTAGGCCAATTCTTTTAAGGGGTTTAACTAGGGGCGTGAAATGCTATTTAACGACATCCACATTGTGGGCCTCGCACGTTAATTTCTCCCGATATGGACCTCGGGTATATCGGCTAATGCGCAATCGGGACTCGGCGAGCGCATGCCCATAACTTCTACAAATAATTTCTTAGAGACACGCAGATGGTGCCTATAGATTTGTGGCGAGTATCGACCTAACCTTTCTAAATAACTTTCATGTTCCCTTCACTATTGAAGCTCTATCTGAATTATCGTCCGGTCATAATCCTGTTATTGTAAATTTTTCTATTACCTATCAACCCTTAAATCTTGTGAGAAATATCTCTATTAATTGGTCTAAATTCCATAACCTACTTGCTAATTCTCCCCCTGAAAATCTTGATTTAGATTCTACACTAACCATTGATGCCGAAGTTAATAGAATTACTGAACTAATGCATAAAGCATACACTAACTCTTCTAACCCAATTAAAAAGAACAATATAAATTTCATTCCTCCACATATTAAAACACTCTCTACAGAAAGAAACAGAGCACGTAAAAACTGGCAATTCTATCGCGATCACTCCACTAAAACCGTCTACAATAGCGCACAAGCCAAGCTTCGTAAAGCTATTTACGCGTTCACCCAAAGCACCTGGACCAATCGTCTTCAGACACTGGACGTTGCTGATGGCTCTATCTGGCAAGCTATAAAACAATTAAAAGGTAAAAAGCATAATATAACCGCGCTTAAGTCGCCGAATTCGTCTCCTGTTACAAAGGACGAAATTAAAGTTGAAATTCTCGCGGATAGTCTTCAGAGTCAATTCCAGCCAAATAATCTTTCTAATCATCTTACTAACATTACTGTTGAAAATTCAATTCGTAAATTAAATTCTCTTCCAAATTCCCATAAAATTACTAATACTAAAGTTGATTATATTTATGATTATATCTCCAATCTTAAAATTAATAAAGCCCCCGGGTCTGATAATATTACTAATAAAATGCTAAAAATTCTTCCTTATAATTTTATCTCTAGAATAGCCAAATTAATTGATGCAATCTTTAATCTAACTTATTTCCCTACTATCTGGAAAAAAGCCATAGTGCTCCCCATTCTTAAGCCTGGAAAAGATCCTTCTGATCCCTCTAGTTACCACCCCATTTCTCTCCTATCCACTCTAAGTAAATTAACCGAATTTATCATTCTAAAAAAAATAAAAGCTCATTTGACTAAATATTCTATCATGTTTCCTCATCAGTTCGGGTTCACCCCTCAACTTTCCACTACTCATCAATTACTACGACTAACGGAATTGATCTCTGAAGGTCTATCTAATAAAATGCTAACAGGAGTCGTTTTCCTTGATGTTGCAAGAGCATTCGACAGGGGCTGGGTCGATGGTCTACTTCACAAATTACACGCTTACAAATTTCCACTCTACATTATTCTTTTAATCCAATCCTATCTCAATAATAGATCTTTCTCTGTTAAAATCAGTAACTATTTCTCCTCTCAGAGAGGTATCAATGCAGGCGTGCCCCAGGGCTCCCTAATTGGTCTGTTTCTGTTTAATCTTTACATAAATGATATTCCTATTACTAACAACGTATACCTCAGTTTATATGCAGATGACACAGCAATCGCGGTCTCTTCTAACCACATTCAGGATCTCACTATTAAATTAAATCAATATCTCAAGCAACTTGAAGCTTGGCTTACTCGCTGGAAAATTAAAATAAATGTAGAAAAAACACAAGCTGTACTCTTCACGAGACGCAAAATTCCTCCGCCTAATGTTTTCCTATTTAACCAACGAATTAATTGGACTGACAATACTAAATACTTAGGAGTATACCTTGATAGTAAGATAACTTATTCTAATTATATTAACCACATTAAACGTAAATATAATATTTCTATACGCATGCTTTATCCATTCATTAATAGAAAATCCCTCTTATCCTTGGATAATAAACTAATTATTTACATGTACTATTTGCGTCCCATAATCACATATGCTAGCCCAGTTTGGGTTTCCGCTGCAAAATACCACATCAACTACATCAAAAGAATTGAAAATAAGATTTTAAGAATGATTACTGACTCTCCTTGGTATTTTAGGAATGATGACATTCGTCACTGTCTTGCCCTCCCTTCTATTAAAAAATGCATGCTCAAGCTTGCAGAAAAATTCTATGCAAATCTTGAACACATCCCGAATGATGAAATTCGTAATCTTCCGAGATACGATTTCCATCTTCCGGAAAATGCTAAACGCCCAAGGGCTGTTCTTCACAACTTGCAAAGCTCCTAGACAAACTGCATGTATTTTGTGAAAGTATTTTGCTTGTCATCATGACCTCTGTGCTTTTAATCTACATTCCTAGCAACGAAAACCCCATCCTACTGTAGATTCATTTTCCTTTTTAAAGTTTGGATTCTTTAATTGTTCTGTTTATTTTATTAATTTTTGTTTTTTATTTTATTTTTCTCCTTGTTATTAGCTATTTTATTAATTTTTTCTTTGCTTATATTTTTAATATATATTTTAACATGGGACATTGCTCTTAAATCCCTTCACCTCCTTTTAACTATCAATGTTTTTTCCTTCATCAATGTTTCTCAGATGCAGATAGGAGTTTTAGGCCCCTTCGGGGCCAGGGCACTCCGAAATCCTGTAAAGACGACGAGAGTTCATTTTCTGTTTGTGAATCAGATTTTGAATCGCTTGAATCCTTCGCACATAAAATTGTATTGTGGGGTTTTGTACAGATTTTGCACAATTTTGCGCGACATTTATCAATCGTATGTTATTAGAATCTTAAGCAATTACTGCATAGTTTTAATTTTTTTACAGTATCCCATTTTTCTTTGTTAGGGAGTTCCAAGAAACTATTGCACTTAAATAATCCATATTGAGAAGTACTTTTGCAATAAGTGCTAACATTCGCTGCGATCTGTGAAGAGTACGCAGAATTATTGCTTACTTTTTTATATATGTTCCCCCTAACATCAGAGGAAACATCTGGTTTCTCTTTTCGGCACTTAGTCAACGACTCGAGCTCTAACCCGTGATTTAAGATATGAACTTTGAACTCGGAGAAAGAGGAAAGTATTTTGCTTGTGCATGTATTAACTTTACTTTGGCATGCATTAGAACTATTATCATTCTTTCTGAGTTTCTTTAATTCATCTTTTAACGTAATTTTTAATGAATCTCCATGCATTTCCTGTTCATATTTATCAAATTCGTTATCTAAAGAAGAACAAAGAATATTATTTGTTAATTTATTTACTTCAATATCTAAAATATTTACGTCATTTTCATGCACTTCAATAACAGAAAAAGAATTTTCTTCATTTTGTAAATTATCTACTTTAGTAATTAATCGATTTAGGTTACCTTTCACAATTCGCTTGTGTTTTAAAAGATCTTCCATGTTGTGGTTTCGTGACCTTCGTCAATGTAAGTACGATGCTATGAGATGCGATGATGCACACAATGTGATGTGATTATGATGATTTGATTATAATGTACTATGTTACGCACTTTGTTATGGTGCATTATGCGATGTTACGCACTTTGTTATTTTAGCTCCATTGAGCAAATATTCGAAATTGTTGAGTACGAACGCTTTCGTCGACCTCCACACTCATCTAAAGTATGTCTGCGGAATTTTTCTCTGCTGCTCGACGGACCATCTGGTGAAGATGAAAAGGAGAGAGGCACAACGTTCTTGAACGAAATTTATTACTCAACTAACAAACGATACATGAAGAAAAACACTTGACGAATGAGAAGCGCCCTCTTACGGAGAACGAAATGTTACATAAAGAATCTAAATACGGTTACGGTCTGAACAGTCATTAGTGAGATCAGTGTCCATACTGTTTTCGTCCAGATATAATTTTTCAACATTTTTTGAAATTTCTTCAATTTTAGCAGGAGGTATGTCTGCATCACTAGGACCAAGATTTTCATCGGGGTTTAAAGCAAGCAAATTTGGAAGATAACTTGATGGCAGTAGGATCACTGGTATTAGGCCGTTTAGCTAAATTTTTTCTTTGCTAAACGGCCGTTTTTCTAAATTTTTGTGTGAACTTAAGTTTTTTATTTTTAGTAGGAGTAGTTACCGAGTTGTTTGAATCATTGAGTTTCACCAAGATGATACTCATTTGCTTCCTTAAGTTTTTATTGGTAATATTATAAAGCGTAAGTTGTATAAAAAGATCTAAATTACAGCAAATTATTAATTTTTAAGCAGTTTTCAGTATTGTTCAGGTGATCATTGAGATTTTCGCACTCAATGAATGATGAAAAATTGTTGATGCTAATATTAAGTTGATCAATTTCTTGAATAAAGTTAAACGCTGTCGTGTTAGTATTAACGTCAATCAAATGAAGCATACTGGTTGATTGGTCAGCAGGGGAGAGAGACATGGTTGTACTGTTTGAGGAGAGCGAAATTCCTTCGACAACAGCCATTATAGAATAAAATAAACGAAACTAAATATTTAAAAATACTATTGACTAAAATATAAAACAAATATGCACTTTACTGAGTAAAGGCAGTGAGAAACGCTCGTAGCTTAAAAAGCCCGAACAATTCTGCGCCTACATAGTAAAATATAGAAGGGAAAAAAAAAGAATTCTAGAATTTAGCTAAAAAAATAATACTCATTTTATGCAACAAAATAATAACATAGAACTAAAGAAATCAAATAGAGGAGAGGAATAAAGAGATTAAGACAGAATAAGAGGGGAAAAAAAATCACATACCAATGAGGAGAAACGCTAAAAACAAACCGATTTGAGGGAGAGGAAAAAAAACACGTTCGCTCAGCTCAAAGTTCAAACGATAATTTATTATTTTTAGTAATTTATCTTAATTGAGATTAAAGCCAGGGGATTTATTATTTTTCAGTTTCTTGAAGGTAATCTTTATTTCCTCAGCGATTGGAAGTCGTACATTTTGAACACCATCGGATAACTAAAAAAAACGAATGAAATGATTGAATTAATATAACACTCATTTTTCTTTATCCCAATATTTTGTTCTCTAAATCATCCTAAGGACTCTTTTATGGCTTGAAAATTTTAGCCACAGTTTTTATAAGATGAATATTTTATTTTTTTATTTATCATGAATTTACATTTTTTCTTCAATATTTCATCATTATAATAAATATTTGAGATAAAAAATAAAAGAAAAAAAATGTACAACGATTCCTAAAATAAAAATATTTTTAATCTTTACGTCTTATGCAGTCACCCACCACTTAAATGAACATCGATACAGTAATCGGTATTTAGAGATGGTTGTCACAATATCTGAGAAGGGCCTGCTTTTTATTGCATCAGTTTCGTTTTTGTTTGGAATTGGTTTTGGTTATAAGTTGAAAGAGTGGAGAATTAAATATTTAAAAGAAAAACGTAACTTTTTCGAAAGAAAATTTAAGAAAGTTCAAAACCAACTGGAACATATTGCTAAGAATTGATATTTTCATATTTATGTAAGTTTTTGGAGCAGTGTTGTATAAAAATGTATTGTTTGTAGTAGAGTTTACAGTTTTAATTCATTAATTGCACTGTGACGAAACTTTGAATCCCCATTTTGTTATTATTGTTATTAATTTTTATTTTATAGTCCTCATTTATTATTAATTTTACATCTTAAGAATTTTTCCAGTTTTATTTAAAATATTTCCCAACGTATGTTCTTAAATTAAAATTTTAATTTTTAAATGTTTTATGCGGTTTCTGCAATAATTTTGTCTGCAAAATTTTGTATATTTGAATTTTTTTTACCTTGATGCTCCAAATATTTTTCCTTCAAGACTTAATTGATGAAAAAAAAAAATTTTCACAAAAATATAAATGATTCAAAGCTAGAATATTATATATAATATTAAAAGAAGTAAATTAACAATACTACATTAGGTAGTACATTATATTTTCTCATTTTAAAAAAATTGATGATATACTATATCTAATACATCTTTTATGTGTTATTCATTTTTATTTAATGCTTATTTTTTTATATTCTGGTGATTTAATACTGTTCCGGTAAGTTGCACACACAATTAAATTTTAGAAATATTGTATTCATAGAATCTGGTTTATACATAATGTTACATTGTGTATTTATGCTTATCTTGTGAAAAGTGAAGAACTGATGAGATAATAATTTTATAAGGTTATAAATTTCTCACTTTTTAAAATTAATACAACAGTATGGAAATTATAGGTTCGCTAAATCTTTTTTTTTTTTTTTTTTTTTTGAGTTGTTGTTTCTAATGTTAATGTCAACAAAGATTTAAATTTTTCTAGTTTTTGCATGCTGGGCAGAGGATAATGAATAAAAAGTGAAGTCCTGTTATATAGTTCTAAATTATTTTATTGTACTTATTAATACTTATCTTTCAAAAAAAAAAAAAAAAAAATATGTTGGCTGCATTCTTTCTGTAATTTTCATAAAAGATAAAGTTATTGCACACATGTTTAAGATTAAAATATTTTGTTTTCATAAGGAAAAATCAAACAAACTTTTTCATTAGTAAGCAGGTAGACCATTAATACTAATCTTAAAAATTGTCTATTTTAGGATAAAGAGAAAAAAAAATAATTAAAATTGAAAAAATACATTTTTTGAAGAGATTTTTTCCTTTTTGTTCCAGGTTGAAATAAAATGTTTGCTGCTTCAGAAAGAAGGAATTAAAATTCGTTTTCTCTAAACATGGTTTTGATTTATCTTATAAACTGTAGTGCTAACTTTGAGAATGATGCTACTTAAGACTGATTAATTTAAATACTAATTTAGATCATGTTTGATATAATAATTTGTAATGATGTTGAAATTTTAATATATTAATTATTAATAGTTATATTTTTTTTAACTCTTTTGAAATGTTTTTTGTTTTGTTGCAAATGTTTTGATCATACAACCTGTATTTGTGTTTGTTTTAATAAATGTTTTTGTTCAGTCTAAATGCTTGCAATTCTTTTCTTTTCTTTTAATGCATATTTTATGTTTTTGGAGTGGGTAGTTTTTTGTTTTCTTTCTGGATTTTCATTATATTAATAAAAAAATAGCAACTTAGCGTTCAATTTTATTCATATGTTAACACAAAAATTTATAAAATATAATAAATGTGTTTTTATAATTAAATGATAGTATTTTAATAACAATAAACTATCTATTTTAGTACTTTTAATGATTTTCTTTAAGAAAACTTAATACAATTTCAAAAATATGAATATTTTCTAAGATTTCTGGCATATAAAACTTTTTCAGTTACACTGAAAAGAGATCTAAATTAACTGAAATCGAATACTTTCTTATTCATTTGAAAATGTCTTATGAATATAAAAATAATTTGTCTTTTGAAACAAATTTACTGAAAATTACACATTGAAAATACAAACGCTTATTTAAAATTGTTTTTTAACATGAAATTGTATTTTTTTATTTTGTATTCATATTTATAATATATTTAAACCTTAAATTGATGAATTTAAAATTCAATAGAAAAGCAATACCTGTGTAAAATAATAAAAATTATATTACTTATTTAAAGAAATTATTTATTTTGTGCTAAACTTTAAATTCAATTTATATGACATATTTGTATTAAATAGAGTATTCAATTAATATTGTGAATGATAGTTTAAAAGTTTTTAATGAAGCAATTTCTTGTGGTAAAAAAGTTACATTTTAAAATGAGTTTAATTAATTAAATAAAAGCATTTAAATTTGTAGATATAAACAGGAGGTTAAAAAAAATTCTTTGACTTTTTATTTATACTTGTTTCAATTAATTGATACGTAAATTTTTTTTTAAAGCAGAATTCTATACGCAAATGTATTTTATACATTTATTATTTCAAAAAATTAACTTATCTTACTTTTAGATAAAAAGTTTTTTTTTAGATTTCTTTCTAAATAAATCTAAACTATTAAAAAAACGTCAAAATAAGTGAACCAAATAAGTAGTATTATAAACTATGTAAAAACAGTTTTCTATTTTTCTGCAAGGCAAAAAATTTTTGGCCTAGCATGTGCTAGTTATTCTTATAAAAATGCATGTTTTTCATACAGATAATAAATCCAAGAAAAAAATTTTTGTATAATTTACTGAAAAAAAATTCTTTTATGATTGCATGTAGCACGCCAAAATAAATACATATCTCCTCCTGCGAGCGATAAAAATATTGGTATTAATACTTGTTTCAATTATCTGAATAAAATATGTTTGGAGTTATTGAAATTAATATTTTCTTTAACATGCATTTTTCTCTTTCCTTCTTTACCTGTGAAAAACTTTTTTTGCTCTATTTCTTCAGCTTTCAATCTGACTTCACTTTTTAACTATACTAACATGTCCACGTCTGTTCGGCCTCGTCCGTCTCCACTTAACTCTCCACGTTCCTCCCCTTGTCCCTCGCCACGCAGTTCTCCACGGTTCTCTCGTAAACATCTCCGTTCACCAACAGTGAAGAAAAGGATGATGCCCATTGTTGTGATTCATGGAGGGGCGGCCACCATTCCACCTGACAAGCAGCCGCTCAAAATTGATGGGGTTAAACGAGCTGTCAATAAAGGATACGATATTCTGTTATCACCTGATGGGACTGCACTTGATGCTGTAGAAGCTGCCGTTAAAATAATGGAAGATGATCCTGTATTTAATGCAGGTGTGTGCCATTTTTCTTGTGTCAAATTAAAATTTGGATAGGATGTAATTAATGGCTTTGATTAAAATCTGCTGAATATCTATTATCTAATTAGACCTATATATATGACTAATTTAACTATTGTTTATAAACCCTTAATTTCTAGATAAAAGAAGCATAATGTATAGATTGATGTAATTTTTTTTTCTCTGTTGAAATAACTTAATGATTAATAAATTATAAGGCAGTTTGTAGGGAAGGTCTTTTTAAAATTATGGTATTACAGCAAAGTAAGTGTTATCAAGATGTCAGTAATTAAAATGTAAAAGAGGTTACTGATTTTTTTTAAAAATTATTTTTGTGTTTGATAGATAGCTGTATAATTTTTTAATTTTAACTCGAAATAAACAAAAATGATTAAAACGTTTTAAAAATCTAAGTGGTTAATTGGTATTCAAAAATTCCCTTGAATACTGTAAGTAAAATCTTTTTTAATGTGTTATAATAATAATCTTGCTTATTTGCACTTTTATTATGATAATATTTTAAGTATGTGGTTGTTAACTTTCTCAGGTTTTGGATCTTCTCTTACAATCAATGGAGAAGTTGAAATGGATGCAATTATTATGGAAGGTACTCGAATGAGAGCAGGTGCAGTTGGTGCAGTTACTGAAGTTGCTAGTCCTGTTTCACTTTCTAGAAAGATCATGGAACAGGTAAATTAAAATTTTCTTTTTTATCTTCTTCAGGACATTTAAATACATATGTGTATTGCTTGTAATTGACCTTTTTTAATGGTTGTGAGGAAACTCAAAGCACATATAATTTATTATGTATGTATGTGTATATACATATAATAAATAAAGTAAAGAAAACTAAGATTATTATTAGCATTTACTTTGATAAATATGTTACTATTTTGGTGTGATAATCACAGCTCTATAAATGCTTTTCGAAAACTTTGCATGAAACAAATAATTACATCAAAGCTTTCCTTCCAACATGTTGGTTTATTAAATTTCCTATTTATTTACAATACCTTGCAAACAACTTTAATATATAATATAATAACTTCTATGAAGGAGGTTTTTTACATATTTAATAATTCCTCTACATTGTACTTTGTTTGTTGGCAACATATAATTATTCTAGTCGTTGATGAAGGCATCTTATGAAAATTGTTTTTATTTAAATATTAACTATTATTAAGCTTTAATTTTTTAAGCTCCTTCCTTTATTTAATCAATGGCTAGTTATCTACATGCATAACTCTATTAGAATTATATACAAATATTAATATTAGATATAAAATTATACAGTGTTATTAGCATCTCCTTTAAAATATTTTCTTCTCTTCTATGAGGTTTTCAATTCAAAATAGTGTATTAAATATTTATTGAAAAGATGTTAATTGTTTTTTACTATGAATTATTTTGTATAGACATATCTATAATATAGAAATATTTAATATATCTATAAAATGAAATATTGCTTTATTCCTATATATCTACTACTTCACATCATAACACCTAAGCACATTCTAGAGTGCCCAGCTCTCACTCCCCATGTATTGCAATTGGGTAGGGTGCCAATCGAGGCCAATTTAAGAGGAGTCCTGTATAATGAACTGAAGCGGTTGCTAGTGGCCGCTATCTTGAAGACTTTTGACTTGATCCGACTTTAATAATAATATTTTAAATCCATGGACATGATAACAACAACAATGTTGAAGATTACAGTTAATGTTATATATTTATCTCTCGTTTCATATTTAACAAAAAATTGTAATTAGATATTAACGAATTAAAAATATTTTCAAAAATATCTTAAAATATTTGTCAGCAGTTTCTTTGAGTTGTTTTGTAAATTAAGAATATAAGAATTTTTTTTTTTTAATTGTTTAGTTTCTTATAAATGATTATTTATTCTAGTTTCTTTTCTTATAAATGGTACTAAAGGCTGAATTTTTTTTTCAGAGTGATCATGTCCTTTTAATTGGCTCAGGTGCTCACCAATTTGCTCAGACAGTGGGCATGCCCCTCATTCAACCACAGCAGCTTGTTACCAATTATGCTCAAGACAGGCTTCACCAATACAAAACTTTTATGAATGTTGTTAAATCCTCTATGACCTTAAAGTAAGATTTCCTCCATTAATATATAATATTCAATTAAAATTTCTATTTATATTAATTTTTTTGAATAAATTTGTTTAATAGTATAAATTGGATATCTTGTATACGAGTTCAACATTTAACTATTTTTTTTTTTTTTTAGCTAGATGTTAAATAAATCTCAGTTTGTGGCTATTGATATAAATAAAAAATGAATTTTCTAAAAAAAATAAAGCAAACTGTTATAATGTGTATGTAACAGTTTTATTCCATAAAGATATAAGTATTATAGTTTTTACATGGTGATAATTTCATAACATTCTGTAATATTTTAGGATCCTATGTTTTAAATGCTGGGGCAACATATATTTTTGAACTTATTTTAATCATTTATTTACATGACAGTCCTTTAATATCATAAATTATTCAAATATTACAAATGATGTTCATAGATTCTTAAAATATTTTGTGCATTTTTTTTTTTTTCAGTCTGAGAAACAAAAGATTTTATTTCTAGGCATTTGAAATAGCAGGTTTCTATGTAATTTGCATCTTAGGCAGACAATGTTTTTTTTAACTTGAAAGCTCAGCAATTAATATCTAACTACCGATATGATTAATTTCAATTGGTTGAAAATACAACTGTTTGTTTTATGAACTCTAAATTTATCAGTATTATATATTTATGCATATAAAAATTTATTGATCTACACACTTTAGTTTTTTAAAATTGTACTTCTGCTCCAATTACATCTTTTTGGCAAAGTGATTTGCATCTGCAAACAAATATTTAGATTATAAAATAAAATTAAATTACATAATGATGATATAGCGATCTTAAGTTTGTGTTGTGGGAAATACATATACTTGTTTAGTTGAATTTATTGTGAATTCTTTTTGCCTTCACATTTTAAAATTATAATGAATATTGAGTAAATTTAATGATTTTTAAATGAATTGTTTTAACTATAACAGTCATTAATTATATTTAAATATAACAGTCAATGTAACACTATATATGTTTGCATAAGTATTGAATCAGTGATATTTACAAATATTTAAAAATTATCTTTCCTAATTCAGTTCAGAAGTAATGAAATTTATATTTTTAAACTGAATATTTTCAAATTGCGTTAGAACCGAATTTTCTTCTTAGAATTGCCTTTTTTTGATCATAAAAATGTAAACACAAAATCTCTTTTCTTTCCCTGCAGTGACCATGACACGGTGGGTGCTGTGGCCATTGATTCTGCTGGTCATGTGGCCTGTGCCACCTCAACAGGTGGCATCACAGCTAAGCGTGCAGGAAGAGTTGGAGACACCCCAGTCGTGGGTGCTGGGGGTTTTGCAGATGATTTCATTGGTGCTGTATCAACTACTGGGCATGGGGAGGCAATCATGAGGGTTTGCTTATCTCGCCATATCACAGGACTCATGCAGCAAGGTAAACAAGACATTAGTTATTGAAAAATTTAATGATCTGTGTAAGCAGTATAAACTATAATATATATATATATATAATTCATTAATTCTTCTAATGAAAATAATTAGGGTTTAATTTATTTTAACTGCTTTTGCTTGGCATTCTCAGCGGCAACTATTTATTTTCTCACAAAGATTAGTTTCATCTTAAAAAATGCAGATATTTAAAATTATGCTCACTGTTAATTCGCTAAAAAGCAGTCTCCCAAGTGAGATACATAAAGTTACGCTTGGAAGTGCACTAAAGGCATCTGTCTTCACTTACAAGCGTGCATCACATAAGTGTAAGGTTCTCTCATGGGTTGTTGTGTTGTGTTATGTTTCAGTAGTATCTTGAAAGCTGAGCATCATAAATCTCTTAATAATGTGTGGATGGGATTGAAAACTGAATGTCCATATTGAGTCAGCACTGCAGCGAATGCAATCTTCCCATTGGGTAAATGATGTAGTGTTTTCTGCAATGTTAACAATTATAACCAAATGCAAAAGTTAGGGGTAATGAGGAGACTTTTATTTATCTTTTTCTTTATCACTTAATTAAATGTGAATGAAAGGCATTTCTTTCTTTTGCTTGTTGTTTATTAGTTCCATAATAATAAATGTTAAACTTTTATCATCAATTATCAATCAGTATGAATTTATTTAAATTATTGTAAATGTATAGGATACATTATTATATTTATTATTTGTGTATAATGTAATTAGTTTACATATTTTATTAATCAAGCATAAACTTAAATTTCACTTTTCATCTTTAGCAGCAATGTGAAATGACATTTGATGTGTAATTGTCTCAAATGTTTGACAGTTGATGTTTTGAGGTTATTTGAAAGATTAATAATGACTAATACTTTTATATCAAATTTATAATTAATATACTTAATTAAATGGTGTCAAAATAAAACTGGTTATATAGTTGCATGGTGGTGTGTAAAATAAAATGAATTTATTTAAGATATGAATTGTTTCTTCATAAATTATCCATATTTAAGTTTAACATTTGATTGAACTATAAGTATATCCTTGTTAATAAGAAATCTTATATATGTTATTTAATATATATATAATATTTAATATATATATAATATTTATTTATACTTTTTTAAAAATGTTTATTTTTTGCTTCAAAAGAAAAGGATTATAAATATTTTGATTATTATTTCTTATTTTCACATTAGTATTCATTATAATGATTTATAATTTTTAAATTTGTGGAACATCTGATAAAAAAGATACTTAATAAAAATTATTAAAATATAGAGTTTTTATTGATATTCTTCTAAAGTCATTTGAATGACAAAAAATTGTGAGATTTAATATTGATTCTGGTCTTTAAAAGATATTTTGCTTAAAATCGTATTTTAAATGTGAGGCATTAAAATGTGTGTGTTTCAAAATTTCAGGTATGTCTGCCCATGATGCTGTTGTGGCTGGCCTTGAGTACATGAAAAACCGAGTACAAGGTTATGGCGGAGCCATATGTGTCAGCAACAGCGGTGATATCGGTGTTCATTTTACCACAGAACACATGGCTTGGGGCTACAGAAAGGGTAATGTCATCCATTTCGGCTTCAGACCTAATGAAGATATATCAGATGTAGTACAAATAGACTGCTCACCCTAGGTACAATCAACACGACTTTTAGAATTTTTACAAAAATTGTGAATGAAATTTTTTCTTTTGCAAATATTGTAGAAGAGCTATTTTTGGAAGAATTATATATAGATAAGCCTATTTATATCATCTACATATTGATTGCTTAATTTCTTTTGCCAATTCATGAGTCACAAGTGTTGAATCCAATTTTTTCTCTTTTATCTGATCTCGAGTTTGCCGATCTTAGTCTTTTGCCGTAATTTGATTTAGAGTGGCTTTGAGCCACAGTTTGGATCTTCCTTTAGATGTAAAAATGAATCGATCATTTTGTTTCTTTTTGTATGATATATTTTCTTTACTATTGACTTGTAAAACTCACTGTAATTCCTATCTTAATAAAAGTTTTTGATCAATTAATTGCTTGAATTCCTTTTTAAAAAATACATGTTTGTCCTAACATCATTGCATACATACTAATCGATTTTTTGGAAAATCAAAGGAATAAACAAAATGTTGTAATAGAAAGTTTTTTACATGTTATTATAAAATGATCTCTCCATTTTCTAATTGCCTCTAATAACTTACGTCATTTATTTTTCTATAATTAATATTATTCAATGCATGCAACACTGAAAGCTTCCTTTCGTCAATCTTGCAATGAAAATGTAAAAAAAAAAATATTTTTACATTTTTATATGAAAACTACAATAAATGTAGGAAAACATATAAATTAAAAATAATAAATGCAATAATATTTATAGTTATAAAACTACTTTCACTCATTTTGTTACTTTAAAAATGATGAAATCCAGGTTGGTTGCAAACAAATTTTGAAGGTATATACTGAATGATTGCGATAGCAGAATCATTGAATTAATTGTGATCATTGAATGGATAAAGTTATGAAATAATAACTGCTGTCACATGACTGAATTTTGTGTGAAATTTTCAAATAGTTGACATATCTGGAAAACATATTCTGTGTTAATAGTGTAGTATATTCATTAAATTGCATGGTAACTAAAAAAAAATTCTAGACTATTAAATTTAAGATATTTTTATTTCATGCAATCTTAAGTTTAAATTAAACTTTCAGTACAAATAATTAAATCATGAGCCAAAAAATTAAAAAATCTCAATTCATTGATGAAATAAATCTCAACATTCTTTGTTATTGTAGAGCATTCTAAATACAAAAGCACAAACTATAAAGAACTCCGGACTTTATATTCGTCAGATACACCTTATCCAATTAATCTAATTTTGTGGATAACAACTTTATTGAATTAGTATTCTGGTCATTCTTTTTCTATGAATGTCATGTTTCTGTCATTGGAGGTAATCTTTATAAGCAATTAAATGGATTTTGTCTTATTACAACTCTGGAATCAATTCATTACACTTTCTTTGTTTTAGAACCTGATTTGTATATGAAAAGATTATCCATTCTATGAGTGAAATATCTTCATTCATTATTTATGCCATAATAAACATTTATTTGAAATTCAAATAAATAGTTTCCTTAAGAGATGGCTTATTTGTGATTTATCTTCAAGAATAAGATTCCTTCTTTGAGATATTTTTTTAATAAAATGTTTAAATATTCATGAGATATTTAAAAGCAAAAATGGATTTAAATACCCTTTTTTTGTGATTGTTCAGAGCTTTACAATTTTGGATATTAAAATCAGACAAATTTTTATTTTTAAATGAAAAGAGATATAAGAACAAATACATTTCATACAAATAAAGCACTTGACCTAGTTCACAATGTTATTATTAAGAGGAAACTGACTTCATCTAAATAAAAAAAAAAATTTCTCGCAGTTGCCTTTAAATTACCATCATTTATTAGAAGACATCTTTTAAAATTTATCCCAGATTGCAAAATATCAGTTTGCGAAATAGATTGATTGGATAGCGATGGGGGAACTGAATCGCCAGTCTGGTTTATCTATCGTGTAACTGGCAAATGCAAGAGATTCTTCTCCAACATTTCCTAAAAAGAGATTGACCATAAACAACAACGCTGATGCAGTAAAATTAAAGATTTTCTTGGAAGATTATCAATTTGGGGTACCAATTGTAAATACAATAATGAAGCTAGTGCCCCCCCACCCATTAAATTATAAAGAAATAATTATAGTTCGACCACCGATTATGTGGCAAACACAGCGACGTAATGGGGAGAAAGGTATTTTCGGAAGGGTTTCATTTAAAATTAGATGAAAAAAAAACATTTTTTACTAAAGGGATGCAAATGTGTGACTGGCATCTCTTACAATTAATTCGTCCATTCCCACCTTTAAACCTTTTCACACAATCAATGGTCGAACTGTAGTTAATCACTGTCGAGTCAACCCTACTTTTTTGTTCTCTTTAATTTTACTTGAAAAATAGCGGTTTCTTTTTTGTTTATCAGTGGATCTCATCTTATAGTATTACATGGATGACCCTTCTACGGTGAATAAAGGTTAACTGCCTGATTTTGCGTGTTGTTGAAGAACGTTCCGAAAATACACGCCAATCAGGTTCATTATCGAGGCAAGACGATTACGCATGTTGCCTAAATCGCCATTGTTGTCTCCTTGTGTCTAAAAGCAGTAACTTGGAGGCCACCAGCCGATTCAAACTTGGTAAATCCTTCACGCTGTTTGCTTATGTGGCTCATGACTTAGGGTGACGGGGAGAGGACAGTACTTTCTTGGAGGACATTTAAGGGGTCTGATCCTTATTGGCTTGTCGTATGGGAGAAAACCCAGAAAATTCCTGCTAAGCAGCTTTTGACATATGTTGACACAATAGCCATCGAGTCTTCTCGTCTCTGAAAACGGTGACTGAAACAATGCCGACAGTGGATTTCAACCTCGATCCTCCTGCATGATGGTTGTGCATGATGCTACTGGGCCGCGAGCCGGGTACATGTGCTACTAGACACGAGCTCACAAACTCATTTTGTTTTGTTACTGGAATTACAATTGTTGCACATTGGCTTTTTTTAAAAAAATATTAATATAATGAAATGAAAATTAGTATGATGAAAAAATATGAGTTCAGATAATGTGGTCGCTCTATAACATATTACTTCTATATAGTAATAAACAGTGCGTCCCTCTATTTTAAAGGAACAGAAAGTTGGGGCAGACATCTCCCGTCCTATTCGTACTAGAGTTGGTGCTGTATCGCCTCTTGGCTTGATAAAGCGGAACTGCTCGCAGACAGTCTCAAAGCTCAATTTGAACTCAATCACGATGTTGAAGATAAAAATTTCTTCGAACACGCTAACTCTACAGACACAGACTTCTTACAACAACCACATATTAATAACTTAGATTTAATTACTCCAAAGGAAGTCTGTGATAGTATCAGAAACTTCTAAGAATAACAAAACCCCTGGTCTGGATCTTATTAATAATCGTATGCTAAAGTCCACTCCTATTAAATTCATTCTGTATATTACCATTCTTTTTAACTTTCTACTTAGGACTTGTCATTTCCCAGCTTGCTGGAAGACTGCCGTAGTATGCCCCATTCCTAAGCCACATACTAATTTGGCTTATCCTCAAAATTATCGTCCTATCTCACTACTCAGTAGCTTGAGCAAAATATTCGAATCTGCGTTACTTAAACGCCTGAATCAGCATTGCGATCTCCATGACTTAATCATTCCTGAACAATTTGGTTTCAGAAGGCAATTAAGTACCTGTCAGATATTACTTAGGTTGACAGAGCTGATTCATGATGGCTTTAACGAACGCAAATCTACGGGAATATTATTTTTGGACGTAGCCAAAGCCTTTGATAAAATTTGGCATAATGGCTTATTATTCAAGCGCATACGACTTGATTTCCCGGCTCAAATTATTAAAACTCTTTACTCTTACCTACAAACCCGAGACTTTTTAGTCAGAGTAGGTGGAGTTACTTCCTCATCCAGACCAATAGAAGGGGGTGTACCACAAGGGTCGCTTTTAGCGCCCGCCCTTTTTAACTTATACATCAACGACATTCCGAGGGATTGTCAAGCAACTGTCTTTTGCTATGCTGATGATACAGCAATTGCCACACAAAACAAAGCACCTCAGCTTGCTGTTAAAGACCTTCAATACTATGTTTACAAATTAGAAAAATGGCTAACCACCTTTAAAATAAAAGTAAACGCAACGAAATCGGCCTGTATGCTATTTACTCGGTAACGTTCTTTTTCTCCGCTAGGGAGTATCACTCTTTTTGGCCAGCCCGTTCCCTGGGTTACTGAATATCGGTACCTAGGGTTATTTTTTGACGCAAAATTATCTTTTAATTCCCATATCAAGAACACAGTTGCCAAAGCAACTGGTGCGAGCATTAAGTTCAACTGCCTAATTTCTCGAAAGAGTAGGCTTGCGATCAAACACAAGCTGCTGCTCTATAAGTCTATCATTAAACCTATTTTGGTTTATGGTAGCCCAATTTGGGCCTCCACTTCCTTCACTAATATCAAGAGACTGCAGGTTTTTCAGAATAAACACCTGACTATGATTGCTGACGTGCCATGGTTCGTTCGCCGAAAGATCATCCATAGAGATCTAGACGTCGAACCTATTCCAAATTATATTATCAAAATTTCTAAGAATTTCCTTGAAAAATGTCCTCAGATTAGCAATGAGTTAATCCGTCGTCTGCCGACCTACCACCCTGGGGTGAAAAGTTCGCAGAAACGTCCAAGGGCAGTTTATGACGTCTCCTATGATTGTTTTCCTGAAGTTAAAGAGACATCATGACTGCTATTCTGAACAAGCGATCGCAAGTTCAGGTAACGGAATGGATTTAATATTGTAATTTTACGTCCACTGAGACGGGCCTGAATGGCCGAGTGGCTAGCGCTCTGGCGCTCGGTATTACAGGTTTCGGGTTCGAGTTCCGGCGGTGCCATGGTTGTTTGTAGTGGTTCGGAATCCACTTTAAAAAGTAGGTCCTGGTCTAATAGGATCGTGGGGCATTGTTGCTCCGCGTCCGTGGCTCATCTTCAAGTGACACGCGCCACCTGGTTAATGCAAAGTGAGTAACGTCTGTGCAGCGCTTGCCTTAAGGCATCCAAAGACCAAGCTGTCTGTGTTTGCCAGCTGCATTAGAAAGGGGAAAAAAAGACGTCCACTGAGGCTATTTAACTCAATGTGTATCTGAGGAGTCGTTTGGCTTTAAAAGTTTGCGGCTTATTAGTAAACAAAACGAATTGGCGCAGAGGTAAAGTGACGGACTCCTGTCAGAAAGGTTGAGGATTCGAATCTGACGCTCGGCTCAATTCACTATTTTTATATTTATGCTACGTTGTGCACCACAATCCTATCTTAACGACTAGTGAATAGTTAGGTTTTTATTGTACGCTTTTTTTGTTAGGAAAATAAAAGGATGGAACAACCCCCCCCCAAAAAAAAAAAAAAAAATTATTGATTGATTTAATATTGATTATGGCCTTTTTTTTGTGTGTGGATAATTCATATTTACTTTGCGGCATCACTCATCAATGGCTCCTAACCTTTTCCTTCCTTCGGGCCAACTGCATAGAATAGTAATGACCAACGGTAAAGGTTGTTGCTAAAAAGCTATCATCGTCTATGCCTACAAAGCAAAAGTCACGTGACGAGTTTGCTTACTTCAAACCTGCAACCCCGCTCTGTTATATTACTATGCTATACTCAGGGCCGGATTTAGATGAAAAGAGGCCTTAGGCTATTCCACTTATGAGGCCCTTTCATCTCCCATTTTTAAGTTTGTAAATTACATGAGAGAAAATAAAATGCATCATTACTGTGATGTATATCAATATGTTAAATGAAACATGCTGTGATGGGTACTAATCTTTATAAAAAAACTTATACTTTTCTTTATGTCTGTTCTAATCTACACTTTATTTATGAAAGAACAAATCTCATGCTTAGTAGCAAAAGGCACTTCAATATTTGCCATAGCAATCAGTGAACGCTATGAACTATACCTCGGGGCAATCTAGTATATACAAACGAACAGACTCAATGAGCCGAACGCGTTGATCTTAACCAATACATTTTTACGTTTGTTTATGAGTCATATGTGTAGAATTCCTCTTTATTTTCGATTCAGTGTTTTAGTGTTTACTGTTTTTAGAATAGTGTAATTCTAATTTTGCTAACAATTTAAATGTAGGCCTCTCTTGTTCTTGAGGCCCTAGGCTGAAGCCTAGTTAGCCTATAGAAAAATCCGACCCTGTTTGTTATATTATTACTCTCTGCCCGGGGCCAGTATGTTGAATAACGTGATGGGTTTACGGGCTTTGAGATTTCGGTTCGAAACCTGACAAGCGCAACCAATCCGGAAGTCCCCGTGTCCACACCAGGGGTGAACAAAATAAATCTGCAAGTAGGAAATTTCTGCCGTTGGGCTGCAGGAGGGAACGTGAAGCACATCGTTTGGCTCTGGGGGTACTTATTTAAAAGGTTAGTTACAAAATAGGGAGGCAGTGCATTAGGTTCTCTTTGATGCAACCTCCGTAATGCTGCATCTGCCGGTGTCTCAGTACTGAATTATCTGTAGTAATGTACAGAAATTTCACGAAATTTGACAAGAACAACTTCAATGGAGTGCAAACAGATTCGACTTTTACATTCTGAAAAATGCATTACATTGTAACCATAGCTGATTCCTCCGTTGTTACTAACCGCATTTGCAGGTCATTTGATACATTAGGGCAATGTACCAATCATGTCTGTGCATGTCCAGTACTGAATTCAATTATCACCCTGACAACGTCTCACTCCTTGTACAGTTGATGTGCCTCAGTTAATACTCGCGGCAATTATTGACACATTCGTTCTTGCCGTTCAGCGAACCTGGAAGCGGTTCGATTCATCGCTGGTAGATTTGCAGGGGAGAGTGAATGCTTTAATGTGAAGTGTGTGGATTCTTTACGATACTATGGCATATTAATATCTATTCGTTTCGATTTCATTCAATAGCATTACGAATCGCGGTGTCGTTTTTGAACACAACATTAAACGAGTTTTCCAGTGACACGATTCCATGCACATTAATGATAAAGGGAGTAAAAATTGTGCATTCAGTTATATTAAATTATATACTATTAATTAAGCATTGAATTAATAGATAAGGTACAAGATGTTTTTCAAAAGTTGCTTTATTTTGTATAATTGCTTTTTCAAGCATTGATTTTAAAATTAAAGACCGGAACGATGTCATTTTTTTTTTTAAATCCCGAGAACAATTTTTTCGTATACGGTCTATTACTGTCAGAGTTCTTTGATTTTGAGAACTCTGAAATTTTATTTTCGAATAACTTGTAGTCATTCATGACTAAAACGTCAAAGACAAAAGAAATGGCGTTTCAAATTTGATGTCGCTGTGATCTGAAAAAAAGTTTGCAATGCCCAGTAGTTACTTTGCAAGTTCAGAAGATGCATATTTGTTTAACGTTTAGTAAATGAAGCATTCGAGAAACTGAATACAAACTTTCGAATCTATGTCTGAGGTTTAAGAAAAAACAAATGTAAAGTCAGTTCGTTTTCAGAAGCAGGAAAATATATCAAGTGCTTGTCAAAAAAAGTAATTGAAAGGATAGATAAACACCCCTTTTTTTTTAAAAAAAGTGACACTTTTATCTCTGATCATATTACAGTGTTGAACGCTGGTTTAAAATTCAGCCGTAATAATAACCGTAAATTCTAAAAGCAATGTGCGCGGGCCATTCCGTCCCTCGAGGAGTGCACTGACGTTCGAGAACATCAAAGTGGATTTCAACCGATTATTGAAATAGCATGCCGGCCACTTAGAAACCCAAATAGGCAGGAGACACGATATTCAACTAGCTACATGAGAAGCTAGCTACATTTAGCATCCGAGGGAAACTCCCCTTTATTCAAAGGCAAGATTATTCAGAAACTGCCTTATTATTCCGCGTTGATATGTGTGACCTGGTAATGATATTTTAAGTATCAAGTGCTTGTGTGTATGCCCTTTTACTTTATTATTTATCTATCTTCTGGATATGAGTGAAATCTGGAAATGGATAAAGAAAGCAAATTCTTGCCAAAAAATTATCTTTTATTTTTTTATTTCACTTTATATTTTTAAAGACCAGAAAAATGGAATACATTTGAGAATAATATTTTTTCAAAAACATACTTGCAAAAAAGGGATTTATAATGGCATTTTCAAAATAAAAATAAATAAATTTGCAAAATTTTAGAGGATAATTTCAAGGAATTATACTCCGAAAGAGATACTGGCTGCAGTGTATTTCCTACCTGCTTTTATATTCAACCGTTTATCATCATCCTCTGAAAATAGTTTTAGAAAAACGCTTCAATGGGACGACATTTTGCGATCTTTTCGGCTTACTACACGTTTGAATCGAAGCAAAATAGTTCTAAAAGGTTAGATTATTATTTTTTTTCTATTAAAACAATTACCATATAATATTTTTCGTGTATGTCGCATTTGCAGGAATTGCGTCTGGAAAATATGTGCTTTCTTCAAAATGTCCTTAAATGTCCTGGAGATTTTAGATAATGCCAATCATGATAATGTATCATGCAATCATTACAGGTATATAGTATAGTATGATATACAAAATATGACTACACCTTTCATTTTATAGAGTACAAAATAAGATAGCTATGGCAATAGTAAGGATTAAGGTGATTTTAGATAATGTAATAAATAATGAGAATGTTACAGGACATCAGAAACTTGGGCAACTTCTTTTCCTTGGTGATGAAATTATTACTTTTTAATTTATTCATCAAGGAAAAAAATATCCTTTATTGTTTTGATAAAAGTTATCCATTAAGATAAAATAAAATAAAATTGAGTTAAAAACCGCATTTTATCTTCAAATGAATCACTAATTTATATTTTATATACTCTCTATAATCAAAATTATTAAAACAGCATTCAATAATTTAGCAATATAATATAAGAAAATCGCAATGAAGTCTACAGATTTCTTATGAACAAAAATGTTTATCTTTGATAAAAAGTTAAAACTTTTAATGCAGTATTTTTAACTTGTAAAGAGAAGAGCTTTGATGCGAATTCATCAGACTGTGCGTAAACAGTTCCTTTTTTTTTTTCCCCTCCATAACAAGGAACTTAATTTATTCACACCTAAACAAGCACAATTTCAAAATACAGAACAGTGAGATGAACTTGATTGCAAACAAATTTTCCCTAGCAGAGATGCTTATGAAAATATTAAGACGTAAGAGGGACAGGGGATGAAGGGATAGGTCGATACTTACACAGATTGTCTGCGAGTTGAAAAAAACATAACCGAGATTTAAACACAAAGTTTTGTTGCCAACAGAACAACGCATGTCTGTTCTGGAAAAAAGGATTCGTTGGATTAAAAGTTTGTAGTAGGATGATGCGAATACCCAGGTTCCAACATGTGAGGGCTTGGTATAATAGGGGCGCTGGTCCTTTGTGGCTGGGTGACGCTGATTCTGCTAGATATCTCCCGTTCTAGTGGTGAACTGATTCGGCAACATATCTGCCATTCGAGTGAGAAAGCTGTTTCTTCTGCACATCTGAAATTCCAGTGCTAAGGCTGATTTTTCTACACATTTGCCATTTTAATAGGGTAGGTGATTCTTCTATACATTTGATTCCTAATGGTAAGGTTGATTCTTCTACACATCTGCCATTCTAGTGAGGATTTTCTACACATCTGCCATTCTAGTTGTGAAACTTATTCTACTATATATCAGGCACTCTAATGGTAAAGCTGGTTCTTCTAAGCACTTACAATTTTATTAAAAAGGTTGATTTTGTACACATTTTCCCTTCTATTGATGAGACCCATTGTGCCACAAACCTGCCATTCTAGTAGTAAATAGAATTTCGCTACACACAGTGATGAAGCAGCTTTTTCTACACATTTTCCATTCTAGTGGTGAGGTTGACTCTTCTACACATCTGCCACTCTAGTGGTGAAGTTGTATTTGCTACGCATCTGCAATCTGAGACTTATTCTGTGACTTATTTGCCCCTCAAGTGACGAGAATGACTCTGTTTCACATATGCTATCGGGGTTATGAAGCTGGTCAGCTACAGATCTGAAAAGAATTTCACAAAGAGAAATTGCACCAACTGGAACTTCTTTTGGGAGACCAAAATAATTTCACTTAAAATCAATCAAAATGAAGTAACTAAGCGAATAATATGAAAAATGAATAATTAGTGAAAAAAGAATTCAAAGTTGCTGCTTATTTTGTTCTTTTTTAAAAAAAAAAAAAAAAAAAAAAAAAAAATAGTATACGGAATACATTTACAAAGAAAATTAAGCATTAATCCTCAAGATTCAAAATACAAACATATTCGATTCGAAAAAAAACAAAAACAAAAGAAAAGCTTGCTTTTAAAGCAAATCAGCTTCCACTTCGTTCATTTCTGCCCAAGACTTAAGGAAATAAAGAAAATAAAAGTTTAATTTTATTTTCAGTCTGAAATCTGATTTTCTTTCCGAATCCCGCAGAGGATGATGATGATGAGAAAAGAGCTTTTTCACTCATCCATAAACTGAGTTAATTCATCAATTGTTGCGAAAAAAAACTTTTTTTTTCTTTCGAATTTGGCTCCTTCTTCTGTTCGCTCGCGGCGGCTCCTTTGTTGAAAAACCCATTCCCTTTTCTTTTGTGTGCGTGTTTTTGCTCTACTCGATTTCTTCCGCGCCATTTTATTTCTATCGCTGTTCATTCCACTCTTGAATTGGGTAAAAAAATAACAAAATTTGTTTAAATAATAACGTTCTTCTTGTGCAATTCTTGCGCGCTCACGCACACATAATTGAAGGAAAGAAAGAACAGACTTCGGATTGAATGAGAAGAGGAAGGAAAAAGGATCGAAAATGACTTTTCGGAAGAGATTGTCTGTCTCCTAATCTGTTGGGGATGCTCTGTTTGATCTCTTGGAGACGAAAGGGGGCGGGGAGAATTCGACGATGAAGAATAACTTTGTGTTCCATTAAGACAAACAATGTGGACGCACGTCTTCTGATGCGAAACATTTAATTCCTTTTTCGAATGACTGTCCTCAGTTAAAGAGTGAATCAAAATTGAAAAAGGAACAAACAGATAGAATGGAACAACGCATCTCTTTAACCTCTTTGAATACATTGTATTGGGAAAATACTTTAAATTAAATTAAGGGGTTTCATACATATTGCATTTACAACGAGAGGTGGAAAAAAGGCAACTGTTTCTAATTGCCATGCTGTTTTTTTTCTTTTTCCCATTTACTGCTAGAATTATAATTTTTTTGGCAATCGTTTTATGAAAAGTACAACATAATGGAAATTTTAAGGAATTTGTAAAATTAAAAACAAAAATTTTAAAAATTGATTATGAAATGTTCTTTAAAAAAATGAATGAAACCTTCATTGTAAGTAAGGTATTAGCCATACTGATGTTGGAAACTCAGAAACAATTGTAATAGATGTTCAGGTACATGTACTTTATACATCCATTTAATACAAATAAAATTGCAATAATATTTTTTTTAAAAACTTAAACTTAATTTTTAGAAAATTTTCTCATAGAATTTACCTTATTAGAATAAAATATTGCAGATACTCATGTTTTAGCATTCAATGGAATGCATAAGCAGTGCATATTAAATATACATAATAAATAGTTGTATTCTAGGTACAGATGCCATGTCTAAAAGAAGCGCGTTTAGTGAAACATGAAACAGGGCAAATTAGTACAATTCTATGTGACTTCTGGTTGTTTGACTCTCCGGCAGGTCATTAATTTCACTATAAACATTTTTCAGATTTTAATCTTTGAAAAGGCTTGATGACATAGTGTGTTTGCATTAGAGAACATTTGGATACAATCGTAAGTATTGCGTAACGAATAAAGTGGACAAAATTGTCCACAATAAAATGACAAAGTTGCATTTGCATTAAAAAAGGACTCATGGGCTGTGCAGAATCCTAAGCATTTTGCAGTGAGTCTCTAGAGATAAAAATCATTGAAAAAAAACTTTTTAATGTTAACCCATAGAGCAATAAAGTTTCAAAACCAAACCAAAACAAAAAACATATAGCAAGCCTTTGTTTTGATAAGCATATGTATTCGAACTATAGTTTGTCAATCTCTTCAGAAGAATTATAAAAGAAAAAAAAATCTCTCAACTAAATTTTACTTTTTTATGGTGTTATTTTTACAATTATAAGCAATAACTTATATTATTATTCGTTTTGCAAGAAACGATAAAAAAATGCAACTCCACTTTTTTTTAAAAAAATTCGTGAATCCCTAGAGTTGTAATCAATAGAGATCAAAAGCATTGGGAAAAATATTTTTTTAATTTCAGTACATAACTCAATAAATTAAAAAAAAAAAAGAACTGTATCCCAATTCTTTGTTTTGATAAATTAGAACGTTCTAATAAATTCGAACAGCGGTATGCCGATCTCTCCGGAAGTATTATATCGAAGCCAAAGATCTAAATTTTGCTTCTTTAGGGCTATTCTTATAATTTCTAATAATGGTTTACAATTTTGTTCCACCTTGCAAAGAACGAAGAATAACCGAAAAAATGAATCGACTTTTTAAAACAATTCTTGGTAAAGTTAACAGAAGAACAACTTATTTAAAAAAGAAAGGATTCCCTGTTTTTCAATCCGATGAGAATTTCCATTAAAGTAAGCATTTTTGGTGGAAAAAAATCAAAATTTTTATAATCCCGTCTTCTGTAGGAAAAAAGAAATGCAACTTTGCAGGCTGCTCGTGTTTCTTTAGGAGAACCATTGAAAGGAATTTCAGTCGATTCACCATCAGAAAAGTCAACATGTAAATACAAAGATTTCGAAGTCAATTTTTGAGACGATTCTGTTCGCAGACTGACAACTTTTTTTTTTTCCAATTTGCAGAAATTAATGAAATTCATCGAAGGAAAATAACAAATTGAACTTGACGTATTCAATAGAGAAAGCAATTTGTTTTAAAGAATTGTTTATGGTAGACGGAATAAAATATAAAATTGAAAGCTATCCAAGGATGATTTTAATTTGTCCTTAGTCGTTATTTGCATAGTTTTTAATTTTTGATTATTTTTATATTAAATATATTTCTCTTAATTGTGCGAAGTTTTAATGAATCATCGTTTTCTGAAACATTACCAATGCCCAATAAAAGAAAATACTTGATGTTTGTTGTATAAAAGTGGCTGTTGTTGTCAAATTCCGGCCCCTTTGGGCTTAGTCACATACTACCAGAACGGTGGATTCAGCTTTAACGAGGAGACAACATCATGAACCTGTTGCATTGCACTCACTGTATACTACCACAATGACAATCCTCAAAAATATCAACCGGAGGGTTCGCACACGTTTCCTTCCACCTGTAGCATAACGGAATGACATTCTGATTTACGGATTTATTACATTCATTCCAGGCGTCGATACAAGTGTAAAATAAGATATAATGTCTTGTGTAAAAATATACTCCCCCTCCCACACACACATCTTTAAACGAACTCTCGTTTCATATCGAATTATTGTCAAAAGGCTATTTTGACAAAGTCAGAGAAAAAAGTTCATTTTCAAAAAAATAAAAAAATTACATAAATAAATAAAAAAAAAAAGACTAATAAATCACAATGCAATATTTCACGTATGGACGATTTGCTTCAAATGCTCGTATTCTTCACAGTCGGGTGTTGATGTTTCCGAATGTTACAATCTGCCAAACGGCCGATATGCCAACTCTGCATTGACGTTGACCTATCGCATTATGAAACACACACTCCCACCTCCTAGAGTCCTGTGGTCTGATGGCCAACTGGCTAGCGCTCTGGCACTTGGTACCACAGGCTCCAGGTTCGAATCCTGGCGGTTGCATGGATGCTTGTGAGTGGTTCGGAATCCACTTTAAACTGTAAGTCCCGGTCTGTTTAGACCTCGTGTACACAAGATGACCGTAGAACGACAAACCAAACCAAGTCATCTAGAGTTCAACAAGAGGACTTTCCTTCTTATGGATTTATTCAGTCCCTCAGCACCCTAACTGCAGAGGTTATTTGTGTGTAACATCTGTGGACCTTATGTCCTCCCGACGAAAGTCCACTGAAAAGGAACGAGGGGAGAGAGTGCTTTCTGGGAGGGCCGCATTAAAATGTCGCCGGGGAGAAAACCCAGAACACTCCCACCGGGCAGCCCGACTATCCTTGCTTCTGAAAGCAGTGACTACAACTCTACTTCCTAGGGCCTCCTGCTCACCAGCCGTTGGGTTACGAGTAGAGCAGACAGGGAAAGTTTCGTTTCAGCTATTATTTTTCAATTCCTTCTATTAGCACACACTCTCCCTATATATATATCTTGTTCAAATTTTCAATCGTTCATGAAATACTTTTTATTCATCCACTCGAGTTCAAATGCACTTTTTTTTTCTTGAACTTGTAGTGGATGACACTCGATGTGGATACACTTTTTTCAAATATTAATTCAGTAATTAAATTTAATTGATTCATTTTAGATTTAAGTTGCATATATCTACCAATAGAGAGCACCAGATAAATTTAAAAAAATGAATGAAAATTATTTATAAAGGACTTTTTGCAATAGAGTGAAAAAAAGTAGAAATTGACTTAAATTTTTTTTCTTATATTACTTGTTTGATCAGGATCTGCAGAATTAAGTAATTCTACCTATTACTCCAGGCTGGAAATAATAATAAATTAAGCTAACAATTACGCTCACTGTAACTGACAGGCGATTCCAAAACTTATTCATCTTTGCATATGTACATAAATCCGCATATCAGAATGTTCCTCCAGTCGACTTGGATGGGATGAAAGAAGAGGTGAACTTGTTACATGGAGATTGTTTTAAAAAAGTGATGACACAGAGCGAAGTACAATGTAACAGGACCCACCCATCGCCCCTTGAGCAACACTAAATTTGCTACACGTATGTCGTTTTAGTGACGAAGAAACCCAGAACAAATAAATTCGAAACAAACATAATTAACCTTTTTTTCCAATATTTTAGAGATCTCATGATGAAAGATGCTAAAAATACCTTCATTATCGAAAATACCTTAAGTACACAGTCCATTCACATTAATGTGACCGCCACCTACTTTCGTCAACGTGAAGTAACCAATCACAAAAGGCAGGTAGCAGCACATTGCAGTGACAGGTGATCACATTAATGTGACTGGACTGTGTATTATACATGCATATTTTCAAAACTACATTTAGGGCTGATTATTAAAAAATAACTAGTTATTTTACTCAGAATTTCTATAACGTATATAACCCATAAACCTAATTCAGGTCAAAAGTAATGCTTCCCAATATCATGGAAAGCCTAATTTGCTGCTACTGCTTTTCGGCCTCTGCTGATGGAAGCATGGACTGCTGCATTGAAGGTTATCGCTGTGTTAAAGGCTTCGGATATAACGACGTCCTGCTCTCTGTCCGACACCTTGCATTTTTGGGCGAGATTTACGAGCCGCATCCAGCAAACATGAAGTGGCATGCTTCGCAGTTTGCCTTGATGGCATGCCGTAAACCAGGCGGCACGTGTTTGTCGAGCGTCGCGATAATTACGGTCCTTGATGACGCTGGGCGAGAGCCTCGTAAAAGTTCGTTCGGTGCGCCTTTGTAAAGGTGCGAGAGTCAACAAAGTGAATCGAGTTTTCTCAGAGTTATATTTTCTATGCAGTGAAGAATGCCTTCCTTCGCAGGGCATTCCTAGAGCGACGATTTCTGTGATAGTTTACTTTTTCCGGGATAACGTTTATTTAATAAACAAGTAATATAAAAAAAAAATTAAAGTCAATTCCTACTTTTTTTCACTCTATTGCAGAAAGTCCTTTATTAATAATTTTCATTCATTTTTTTTTTAGTTTATCTGGTGCCAACTATTGGTAGATATATGCAACTTAAATCTAAAGAAAAACTAAAATTAATTAATGAACTTTAATTACTGAATTAATATTTGAAAAAAACTGTATTAACATCAAGTGTCATCCACTACAAGTTCAAAAAAATGTATTTGAACTCGAGTGGATGAATAAAAAGTATTTTATGAACGATTGAAGACTTCAACAAGATATATATATAGGGAGAGTGTGAGCTAATAGAAGGAATTGAAAAATAATAGATTAAAATTGTAAAACTACACTCACTTCTAAGTACATTGTGCAGTTTTAGCAAAATAAAAGTAAATAAATAAGAAAAAATTTTTTAAAAGTTATGCTTAAAAAAGATTTTCTCAAAATTTATATCATGTGAAAATTATAAATGCGCAATTGGGTAAGATTTATTTAAAAAAAATTATAAATTATAAAATCTCATTCACTTTTAAACACATCATGAAATTAGTAACAAATACTTGTGTTGTAACTGGTAATTATCCTGTTGTGTGAGGGTAAGGGGTATTTCCTTTATTTTTTGTATGAATCCAGGAATGGTAGATAACCCATCCCGGTCACACGGTCAGGTCCAAAAGAACCGGTCGGTTTGGTGGGATCCAGCCCTTTTTTGGAGTTTTTGCGGGCAGAAAGGAAAACCCGTTGAAAGCAGAGCGAACGATCTACGATAGTGCGTGAGCCTGGTGCACAATTTTTGCTGCGAGAATGGCTCCAGGGATAATTGGTAATGGAGAGTTATGTCCATCTTTGGAATTGTCGGTGAGCATTTTTTTTTTGGTAAAAAGGATATGAGGCTACTGGTACCCCACTGCCCACACACTCAAAGGAATATTTTCGATTGTGGTATGCGTGCGAAATATTATGAATACTTCTCTGTAAACATTTCTCTATAAACATTCTCTATAAAACTTTTTTTATTTTATTTATTCTGCCAAATATTAAAAATCCTAAATTTTATTGTAATAGTATTTATTCGTATTCATTAAAGGGTAAAAGTAAATTAGTTGTTTGTCCTAGTATTTGTTTTAATTGCTTTTTATTAATGTTAATTCATTTGGCCGTCCTACGAGTATACGTAGACCAACGGCCCCATTTCTATGTCGGTATATTAACATAGAAAAGTGGCGAGCCAGCCAGGATTTTTTGAATTTGGTTTTTTCTGTATAGAGAAGTAATCATATGTATTGATAGTTTGTATATGCGTTAATATAAGAAATGCTTAGTGCGTATTAATAATTTTAAATGTTTTTATTTTCTTATGTATATTAATGATCTTATCTATATTAGTTGAGTGAATTTATTTATTGTAATAAGTTGAATTTGTATTCTGCGATTATTAAATTGAGATTTTGAATATAATTTCTTTTATAAGATAAAAAGATGAGTCATGCAATATCAATAAGAAAACGTGCCACGGCGCGTAGTAGTTTCACGAGAACTGCTAATGTGCTGAAAGAGGAACTAAATAAAGTTGAGCCTGATAAATCCGTTTTAGAAGATAAATTCATTAAATTACAAACTGTGAATACCGAGTTAAAGAGTTATGATTCGGTAATATTAGATTTAATGATAGCAACTGAGATCACGGACGATGATTTAAATAACGAAGTAATAAGTTGCGAGCAATATTTGGATGAATTTATTAGTTTAAGTCGTCGGATAAAGGAAAAACGGATAATTCGGACGTAAATATTAGTATGAGATCAAAACCTGATAGCAGTATAAGTGCGTGCAATGATAAACGCTACAAATTGCCTAAAATTAAAAAATTTGAGGGGCACCTATTGAGTTATCTTTCGTTCTGGGGACAATTTAAAAAGATTCCCGAGGACAAGAATCTGGATGATGTGGATAAATTTCATTATTTAGCACAGTCAATGTTACCAGGGACTCGAGCTTATGAGCTAATTGAGAGCTATCCGTTGACTTCGGAAAACTATCCGAAGGACATTTCTGCGTTTACGGAGCGTTTTGGTAATCAGGAAATTTTAACAGAAATATACGTGAGAGAATTGCTAAAATTAATTATCCAAAACGTGCACTCTCAAGGTAAAGATAAATTACCACTCATGACATTATTTGACAAAATCGAGTCCCATATTAGAGCTCTTGAGTCTTTAGGAGTAAATCAAAACTCCAATGCTGCATGGTTATTTCCCATGGTGGAATCATGTATATCAGCTGAGTTGATTAGGGTATGGCAAAGAAGTTTATTATTTAATGCTGAGGGTCCACGTCTCTCAAACCTCTTAGAATTTTTGAGAAAAGAAGTTGAAGGGGAACAGAGAGTAAAACTCGCCAGGTCAGGGTTTGACATTTCTCTTTCCTCGCGTGAAGAGCACCCCAAGGAGGGTAAATTAAAAAATAAAAAACCTTTCATGAGCGCTGCCAGTTTGGTAGCAACCAAGGAAAGAAATTGCGTTTTCTGCGGAAAAGGTCATGAGAGTAAAGAGTGTTTTTCAGCTCGGTCATGTACCCTAAAGGATAGATTAGACAAATTAAGGGAATTAAAGTGCTGTCTCCGATGTTTGAAGCCTGAACAGTTTGCGAGAGATTGTAAACAATTTGTTCAATGCCATCTGTGCAAACGATCTCACCCTATAATTTTATGTCCCGAGATTCAGGGAAAAAGGTGTGAGAGTGTAGCGGGTACAAAAGGGTCTACTACAGTACAAGCTACTATGTCTACTCCTTCATGAATGAGAGAAGTACTCCTTATGACATTAATGGTTGAGGTAGTGTCAGGGAACATGACGAAAAAGGTAAGGTGTCTTTTGGATTGTGGTTCTCAGAGGTCGTATATTCTAAGATCTACAGCCGAAGCCTTACATTTAAAAAGCTTTTCGTCTCAGAAATTAACTCATTCTCTATTTGGGGGAGCAAGAACTGAATCTAAAAATCACAAACGATATTCTATGAGATTGAGACCTGTAGGGAGAAGCACTGGATATCAGTTTGACTTTCTGGATCAGGATATTATTTGTGGAGCAATACCACGTATCCCTAAAGGCCCTTTATTGAAGGAATTAAAAGGGCATAGAATTTGGATTTCGGATATGGGGGGACGACTATCCGGAAATAGAACCTTTGATAGGCAGCGATATTTATGGACAAATTCTTACGGGTGAAGTAATTCAGCTTAATAAGGGTCTGACGGCCATTAATACTAAATTGGGATGGACTTTGTGTGGGGAACGAAAAGAACTAAATGTTCAAAATTTAGAGGGGGCCCAGTCTATGTTAATAACTAATCTCCATATTCAAAATATGAAAGTTTCTGATATGTGGGATTTGGAAAGAATTGGTATTATAGATGAAGTGCAGATCTTTTCCGAAGCAGATCAGTTAGTCCAGGAACAATTTTTGAAGGGGCTTAGTATATACGAAGATGGTAGATATTGTGTAAGTTTACCGTGGGTTCAAACATTTCCTCCAAACATTGCCTCTAATCGGCATATTGCAGAAAAAAGGCTATTTGCCACTACACGGAAATTAAAGAAATTGGATAACTTTGACGAGTATGATAAGATATTTAATGAGTGGTTGTCGGAAGATGTTGTGGAAATAATTCCAGAATCGGAAAAGAGTGAAAAGAGGCATTATTTATCACATCATCCAGTTTTCAAAGTAGATAGTTTAATTAGTAAAATTAGGCCCGTATTTGATGCCTCGTGCAAATCGGATAATTCGTTTTCGCTAAATGATTGTTTGATAAAAGGTCCAAATCACGTAGAAGAAATTCCTGCGATCTTACTGCGATTTAGGGAAAAGACGATTGGCGTAACGTCCGATATTAGGCGAGCTTTTTTACAGATTGGCATAAGTCGACAAGATCAAAATTACCTAAAATTTCTTTGGTGGGAAAACAACAAAATTGTAGAATTCCGTCATAAAAGGGTTGTTTTTGGTGTTACCAGTAGCCCATATCTGTTGGCAGCAGTGATTTCATTCCATCTTAAAAATGTACATGCGAAGTTGGAAGTTGTGGCAGATAAGCTGTTAAATGCATTTTATGTCGACAACTGCGTCACTTCAGTTGATACGAATGTAGAGCTAGAAGTATTTATACAACAAGCAACTGCCATTATGGCGGACGCCAAAATGGAACTGCGTATGTGGACTTTTGGTCCAGAGCAAGAACTATCGTTACAGAATGTTGAACCTATATCTCCAGTTTTAGGTCTTCAATGGGACCGTATAGAAGATAGTTTATTTATACCATTCAAGTCTGAGCCAATAGCAGACTTATCGAAAAGAAAACTACTATCGATAGTACATTCCGTATTTGATCCTTTGGGCTTCGTCGTGCCAGCAATGGTACCTGCGAAATTAATACTCCAGGAAGCCTGAGCACTGAAGCAAATTGGGACATACCTTTGCCAGATGAACTACAATCTAGATTCTCAACATGGTACCACGGACTGTCTTGTATTTCCCAGTTTAAATTGGAACGGCGTATAGGTTATGGAAAAAGAGACTCCTGGTCATTACATATTTTTGTGATGCCAGTAAAAATGCTTACGCCACTGTTATATTTTTAAGAAAGTGAAAGCAGTGGTCAGGTTTATGTGAAATTTGTTGCTGCAAAATCACGGATATCTCCATTAAAAAGGTGACTATTCCACGCTTGGAGTTATTGGCGTGTGTTTTAGGCTCACGCCTAGCTAAATACGTTGTTACTGCTTTATCTTTGAGAGAAGTCCCAACCTACTACTGGACTGATGCACCAGTAGCTCTTTGCTGGATTCAACGAGAAGAAAACTGGGGAGTGTTCGTAGATAATAGAGTTAGAGATTCGAAGTCTGTCTAAGAAGGAATACTGGAGACACATCCCAGGGAAATTAAATCCAGCAGACATAGCATCACGCGGCTGTACACTCCAACATCTGTTGCAGTACGGTTGGTGGGAGGGACGTGAATTTTTGAAAGCTTTCCCGGAGGCATGGCCAAAGTCTGAATTTTCACCAAACGAAGAATTAATTGCAGCAGAGATGAAAAAGAAAATAACTGTTGACTTGAGTGTAAAAATAGTGAAGCCCGAGTGGTTCGAACGTTTATCCAATTTTTCTAAGATTGTGAGAGTTTTTTGCTGGATGATGCGTTTTGTAAATAAATTAAGAAAAAAGCCTTCTTATGATACTAAAACCCTAACAGTTGAAGAAAAAGCTAAGGCTGAGATCATTCTGTGGAGTATAGAGCAGAAAAAGCATTTTCATGAGAAAGAAAATTCTGTGCATGGTCTGCAAGTGGTGCGAGGTGATGACGAGGTTCTTCGTGTTAAAACTAGGATCATTGAACGAGATGATGATCTGTCCTTTTTATATCCAATCCTTCTTCCGTCCAAACACTACATAACTGAGTGCTTGATAAGAGAATATCATTTAAAGTACTGTCATGCAGGTGTGCAGATATTGGCAGCCAAATTAAGACTGCGATACTGGATTTTTTCTTCCAAGAGAAATATAAGATCTTGCGTATCACGTTGTGTTGTATGCAAAAGATTCACTGCAAAAGCGTTGACTACTCCACCTATACAGTTGCCTCTTGACCGAGTAAGAGAATCGGCAATCTTTGAGATAACGGGTATAGATCTTTGTGGTCCTTTACTTCTTAAACCGAGGGGAAAAGCCTGGATTGTGTTATTTACTTGCGCAGTGTACAGGGAAATTCATCTTGAACCTCTTACGTCACTCAGCACAGAATCGTCCATCAACGGTGTACACGGACAATGCTACAAACTTTAGAGGAACGGACAATGCCTTGAAGAAAATTGATTGGCAGAAAATATCGGAAAACGAATGTTATCCGATCAAGTGGAAATTCAATCCCCCTACTGCTGCTTGGTGGGGGCGGCTTATTCGTTCAGTCAAGAACCTGCTCGTGCGCATTCTAGGAAGATCATCAGTAAATTTTGAAGAGCTTCTAACGATACTTTGTGATGTTGAAGCATCAATAAACAGCCGCCCGTTGACTTATATCTCTGACGATTCAGATGAACTCATTCCTTTGACTCCTTCCTTGTTTTTGCAAGACATAAAATAAGTGGGGGTACCTGATTTAGATTCAGTCGACTCCAACAAACTGAATGTGCGCGTGAATCACTGCAAAACTTTGCGTCGAGAACTGAGAAGTCGTTTCCGTAAGGAATACTTAAGCCAACTTGTGCAGAAGGCCAAAGCCACGTGCCAAGAACTTAAAGTCGGGGACATTGTTCTCATCGAACTGGAAAACAAAAAACGTGTCATGTGGCCTATGGGCCGAATTGAGAAAATCTACAGCAGTAGAGATGGTGCGTCCAGGGTAGTACAGGTGAGAACGAGTAGTGGTTGCTTGACGCGACCAATTCAAAAACTTTACCCGTTGGAGGTGTCAACTTCTGGAGATCCTGTACTCACCCGGACAACTGAAAACAGGTCCAGATATGGACGACTGTTTATATCAACTAAGAAATAATGTTTGAGACTGTAAATAGAAAAGCTATTATTTTTTTGAATTAGTATCTGAAATTGTAATTCTCATGATGTAACATTTATATGCTGTAATTTTATTTAGTTCATAGTATTTTGTTTTTATGTGTTCATATTTGTCAAGCAGTGTTCAATTTAATTTTTATTTTTTATGTGTAATTTTATGGATGTGTATACCCGTAGCAAAATAGGTGTAAGAAAATTTAGAGTTTAATTTTTGGCTCCCGCCTAAATTAAAGGTGGGAGGATGTTGTAACTGGTAATTATCCTGTTGTGTGAGGGTAAGGGGTATTTCCTTTATTTTTTGTATGAATCCAGGAATGGTAGATAACCCATCCCGGTCATACGGTCAGGTCTAAAAGAACCGGTCGGTTTGGTGGGATCCAGCCCTTTTTTGGAGTTTTTGCGGGCAGAAAGGAAGACCCGTTGAAAGCAGAGCGAACGATCTACGATAGTGCGTGAGCCTGGTGCACAATTTTTGCTGCGAGAATGGCTCCAGGTATAATTTGTAATGGAGAGTTATGTCCATCTTTGGAATGGTCGGTGAGCATTTTTTTTTTTTTGGTAAAAAGGATATGAGGCTACTGGTACCCCACTGCCCACACACTCAAAGGAATATTTTCGATTGAGGTATGCGTGCGAAATATTATGAATACTTCTCTGTAAACATTTCTCTATAAACATTCTCTATAAAACTTTTTTTATTTTATTTATTCTGCCAAATATTAAAAATCCTAAATTTTATTGTAATAGTATTTATTCGTATTCATTAAAGGGTAAAAGTAAATTAGTTGTTTGTTCTAGTATTTGTTTTAATTGCTTTTTATTAATGTTAATTCATTTGGCCGTCCAACGAGTATACGTAGACCAACGGCCTCATTTCTATGTCGGTATATTAACAACTTGTATAAGTAGCAAGTGTAAACTATTTGTCCTTATAAATGACAACAGATGGCGCCACGAACAAGAGACTCTTCCATAACTCCTCCTCCTGTAACTCCATATAAGGCTATTATCTTATACGGGGATTAAAATGTAAGAGCAAGGAGTTGCTGATGGCGGGTGGTTGCTCGAATAAGTATTTTTGGAATGTGAATAAATATTTTATATATATCAACTGAAAGTGTGTTAATTTATGAGAACAGAAATAGAAGATAACATGTTTTATCAGAAGTAGGATTTAGGATCTACAATCTGACATGAATTACGTTATGAGTAGTAAAGGAAAAAAGGTAAATGATTTCCTTTCTACGTTGAAGTTTAAAGTATAAATATTTTTAAGTATTGAATATTTCTTTCAAGTTGATATATATGTTTAAAGTATTTCTAAAGTATTAAAGTATTTCTAAAGTATTAAAATATTTCTCAAGTATTAAAGTATTTCTCAAGTATTAAAGTATACTCAAGTTTTTTATAAAGAAAAAAGTATAAGTATCAAAATGTCTTTCCTCGGAAAGGTCGTAAAAATGATCTTATAGAATTAGGAACAGAACTCGGTGTAACGATTCCACCGGAAGCTGTGATAGTTAGTAATAAAAGATTAATAACAAGTAGTGAAAATTATGACGAAGAATTTGTTAAGCAAGTTTTCGAAAGAATAATTCAGGAAAGAATTAAAAGAGAGAAAAATGAAAGGTTAGAAAAGGAAAATGAAAAGTTAGAAAAGCAAAGACAAATGGAAATTGAGGAAAAGCAAAGACAAATGGAAATTGAGGAACGGGAAAAGCAAAGAACTTTTGAATTGGAAAAATTAAAACTGCAAAACGAAAATAAAGTTATGTACCAAACGTCAACTGAATATGGTACTAATGCTCCGGAAGTAAACAAATCAGTTGATTTAAGAAATCTCATGCATAGATTTAATCCCAAGGAAGGAGATATAACGTCTTTTTTAATTTTATTTGAACGGCAGGCGAAGCGAGTGGTTATAGAGGAAAACGATTTTTGTATTCCATTTATTAGGATTGCTACCCTTTGAAATTACCCAACTAAT
>BPLQ01008807.1:0-35789 GCA_021605075.1 Caerostris darwini
GTAATTTATTTAATTTAATTTATACAAAATTTGCCTATTTGATTCATTTCAATAAATTCATAAATGTAACACATAAATTTCGCTACGAATCTTTTTAATACTTTTTTTTTAAAATTATTTATTATTTAGAACTACTCTGATTGCCAAACACACTGTCTTTAGTTTTCATAAAATTGAGCTTTTGCAGAGTAAAAACAATAATTTATTGGAGGGTGGGAATGAAAAGTTTCTACGAATACGAGGTGATTTAAATGTAAATATTTGGATTTTTTTAATCAGTGCATTTTTATTACTTTTATAGTCTATAGTGTTTTGAGGCCCTACTCACAGTTATTGGAAAATGCAGGAAAATTCAAAATTATATCATTATAGCAAATAGGAAAAGTAGTAACAGTATATAGGTAGGAAAAGAAAAGGCCACGATTAAAGAAGATATCAATATTAAACAAAAATCAATAATTTATGTCTATGAAATATTCCACTTTATCCAAAAATTGCTTTTTATTACCAATAGCAAAACACATACCTTCGGTAAAATAATAAAAATTACATAGAAACATCATTTCCGATTATTTCCTGAGTAGCCTGATTTACGGAACATTGAATTTCGAATCTTCATTCCAGGCCAAAACTCGAGCCGAATCGAAAACTCCCGTTTCAATGGAAGAGATGCTCACGATAAATTTGAGGACCTATATGGTTTAGTTGTTGAACTTTAGAATTATTATTATGTGAATCTCCAGAAACCAATTCTCGAAGTGCGGTTTGAAAATTTCTGCACTACGATGAGGATGCACTTAAGTTTGACCTTCCAAATCGGCACCTTGGGTAAAGAAGAATCTGCTCTACATCTACCCTTTATGGCGAACAACAACAAGTTAAAGGGCCGTCAAAATTGAAATGAGAATTTTAATATTGAGAATTTTAGGGGCCTGAATGACCGAGTGGCTAGCGTTCTGGCGCTCGGTACCACAGGTTTCGGGTTCGAATCTCGACGGTGCCATGGATGTTTGTAGTGGTTCGAAATCCACTTTAAAACGTAGGTCCCGGTCTAACAGGATCGTAGAGCGTTACGGGAGCATGTTATTCCGCGTCCGTGGCTTATCTTCAAGTTACACGCGCCCCCTGGGTAGTGCAAAGTGAGTAACGTCTGTGCAGCGCTGGCCTTAACGCATCCAAGACGTCCATGCCTAAAAGCTTGCCAGCTGCATTAGAAAAAAAAATATTGAGAATTTTTAATATAAACGAATATTGTAATATATGTAATTAACAAAATTAATTTCACACTTGATGAGTATGTCGGGTCTTAATTAGAGACGACTTCTTGCATTAGGTATATTTTCATGTAACACAGGGGCCACAAGATTGCTCTTGTAAGATCTTTAGCAAAAAAAAATAATTCCTGTTTAATTCTTGGATGTTTGAACTTGTGATATTTCGTTTGACGTCAAGAAGCTTATAGTAATAAAAAAGGGCGTGTAGAGAAATTTAATTTTTATTATGTAAGTAAAGAGAGATACATAATAATTTATGTATATTTATTTTAGCTGAAGTTTTTTAATTGGTTTCCTTGCGTTTTTATCTGGATTTTAGTGAGTCAATATTTTTAAATTTTTTTTTACCTAGAATGGAAATCAGAAAATGTGAATTTTGCAAAGTTTATATTACAAACTTTGAAGTTCATAATTGCGTGAGGTTTGGGAATCAACATCGTCGAACTTCCGCAACCCTCCCTCAACGTAGTTCTGATATCAATAGTTTATGCGGCAATAGGAAGGAAAATACTGATATTTCTGAACCTGAAAATCCGAATAATATTACTGACGCCATTTCATTACCAATCACTTCGCAATATTCAAGTTCAGTTACTTGTTCTTCAGAAAGGCAGAAGGCATGTAAAATTTCCACCACAACTGCAGCGAATGAGAGCAATGCGACGTACGGGAACCATTCAGAAGACAAAATTTTGAGTAAAAATGCAAATTCATCTATGGAGTTGGATACTACTTTTGGAAATGCGAGAAAAGAATTATATAAACGCGATAAAGATCGATCATCAAGTCTACCAACAAATCCTCTTGAATTTCCTGAGCGTTCTCGTACTGTTGCGAGGCCAAATAGGAGCAATGTTTGTGACGAAGCATTTGTTAACAGTTCCAGCCTGAGCAACCTCGTCCGCAAACACCCTGGAGATAAACCGTATAAATGTGCGGAATGTGGTAAGTGCTATGAGTACCCTTCCCAATGGCGCGACCACAGCAACATCCACTATGGCGAAACGCGATACTTGTGTGGAGAATGCGATAAAAGTTTTGTTTACCAAAATAGCCTGAACAAACACTTACGCATCCATACTGGCGAAATGCCACACACATGTAGGGAATGCGGAAAAGGCTTCGCTTTCTATTCTGAACTGACCATGTACACCCGCACCCATTCTAGAGGAAAACCGCACGCCTGTAATAAATGCTGTAAAAGGTATACTAGAAATTCCGACCTCAAGCGTCACATGGTAATACACGCCGGTGAAGAGAGAAGCAAGTGCGATTCTTGCGGGGCAGAATTCTCCTCTGAGGACTCGTTTGAGGCTCACGAGTGCAGGAAGAATAAATAAGATGCTCTTGATAGAATTCCTTCTGGGGAAAAGTATTTGGTTTAATTTGAAACAAGAACGTTTTTTATAATTAATTGTTCTGTTCAGTATTTTATTTAATTTTTGTTTATTGTTGCTTTTAGCCCATTCAGTAGATTATGGTAAAACTTTGTTTTGGGGTCAAGATAATTTTTTAGATGTTTAATATTTTTAATACTTTATGATCTTTTTGTATAGTGTGGCTTCAAGTAAAAATAGAGATATCCTGAAATATGATTTTTTAATAAAATTTTATTGTATTTAATATTGATTCATTTTAGATGTATTTCTTCAATAATTAAAAACCACATTTGTAAAGGGCTTTTCAGTGTACAGTTTGATATTTTAAGTAACATTTTCACGTTTTGTATTAAAAAATCTCAAACTTTAAAAAAAATTTAAATAGATTTTAATGCAATTAAAATTCTTACAAAATTTCACTTTTAAAGGAAATGTGTTTAGAATTCAATTTTAATTGTTAGCTTCTAATTATGGTAATCTAATGTTAGAATAAATGTTTTTATTAAACTAAAGCCATTTTAATATCCTTAAAATTGTAATGCATTAAATTTCATGCATTCAGTTTTTTTTAATTTCTTTATATGTATGCACTTGAAGTTTCCTGCAAGTATTTCCAAGCGATATTTGTTAACTAAAAATCTGAATTTATTTATATTTGGAAAAATATAATTTATTGTGATTAATATTTTCTGGATTTACTAATAATAAATTGGTCTTAAATTATGATTTGTTGAATTTCTTGATAATAGGGCATTTCAGTCAACTGAGGGCTGATTTCAACATGGTTGTGAAAATTAATGCCTTGTGCAATTTTATGTTAAATCGGGTTTGTTTCCTTATATTATCATATAAAAATGTTTTCAAGGAATGCTTATTACCGCTATTCTCTTAAAAATACAGTTTCAATAGCATTATTGAGATGCATTCAATAGCTATTTGTAAAAGTATTGGTTAAAATTAATAAAGCTGATTTTTAAAAGTTATTATATTTTGTCTCTAAGATCGTATGTTCATCTGCATCATTTAGACTTGAGAATTCGTTCGCTCGTTACACCAATATGCATAAACGTTGGCATAACCTCTTGAACTCTTATCAGAGAATAAAAAATTTGATTGCAATGGTAATGCTGTTACGAGTGTTTTTTTTCCAAATCCTTATTACTATTTGACTATCTACCGATTTAACTTAATAAATCATTATCAGTAAGTGAATGAAAGTGTAGGTTTTAAATTGATAAAACACTAAGGATAACATACGAAATACTGTGTATTTTTAATATTTTTGTCATTTAATATGATGACCAAATTGGCAATCCTCACATCTAATTTTTCAGGTTCAACATTTTCCAAAATTAAAAATTTATACATTTTGGGAGGGTTTTCTCATTTTTAAAATAAACATCAGAATGTTTTTGGATTCAACGTCTCGCATTTCGTGGACAAAACGAAAATAAATTAACCTTATAATAAATTATAATCTTTGGCAGTACTGAGTCAGAGTACGAAGCTCAAAAAAGATTAATTTATTTTTCCAAGATTAAATCTGTTTCTTCATACAAAGTTTGAAAATTCATTTAAAAATATACAGTAAAAAATAACATATATGATAAAGTAATATTTTATTGTTCATAGATAGGTCGATGAAATAGAGGGCCATTGAAAAACATATTGTCGACTCCTTAATTGTGGATGACATTTTTTTCTCAGCTGACATATTGCAGAAGAGTGTTTACCGTAAAGTAACAATAACTATGGTTTATTTATTGTTTTCTACTAAAGTGAATAAAACTAGGTTTTATATTCGTAATAAGTGTGATTTAAATAATGAAACTTCTAATCATTTAAATTTAGTGTATATATATTTTTTTTTCTAATGCAGCTGGCAAACACTTAGACAACTTGGTCTTGGATGCCTTAAGGCAAGCGTTGCACAGACGTTACTCACTTTGCACTACTGAGGGGGCGCGTGTCACTTGAAGATAAGCCACGGAGTAACAATGCCCCCGCAACGCTCTACGATCCTATTAGGACCGGGACCTACGGTTTAAAGTGGATTCCGGACGTCTACGAACATCCATGGCAACGCCGGGACTCGAACCCGTAAGCTATGGTACCGAGCGCCAGAGCGCTAGCCACTCGGCCATCCAGGCCCTTATTTAGTGTATATCATTAAGGAAATTTATGTGCAATAGAGGAAGATAAAAAATCTCTCGGATCTACCAAAAAGAATTCTTTTTTATTTTGATAAAATCCACTTTTTAATGGTTTTAATAAAATGTATTATGCTTACTCTGATAATCAAAATAATAATTTTCCAACGTGAATATTTATGGCGGATAACGAGATATTTTACATTAATTTCCAAGTTATAAATTTCAATAATTTCTTTTAAAATTATAGTCTCCCAAGTTATAATCCTACAGTTACTCTAATGTTCTACTTGGAGCATTTGGCGGAAGATTAAGCAATTGCAGGTGAATTGGATTTATCAAAGAATATATGCTTTCATCCGTGAAGACTGCATTTGATCACTGTTGAAAAATCCATTTTTTTTGTGTTTGTTAGCAACACTAACAATATATTTTGTTCTTCATTGGAACTAACCAAATGATCACACTTAGCTAAAAAACCTTTACTTGTCCAATACCTTTTTGTAGTGATAATTTAATACACTTTTACAACAGGGATAAGTTGATCACTTGCTTTTTTTATGACCACGAAATATGTACTCATAATGTTATGACATCTTTATCATATACATTTTGGAAACATTGTTTTATTTTTCAATACTGTGAACGCATTAGACTAGGAGCTCCGATGTTAGGGCATAGTCATGAAAGAATACAATAAAAAGTCGCGAATAAAAATAAAACCGGTTTTCCACTCTTCAGTACTGAACCCTGCAATTTATTTAATTCAATTTATGCAAACTTTAATTAATTTATGCATTTTAATAATTTCATAAAAAGTTGTGGGCCGTTACTATTATTAGATTGAGCTACAGTTGGCTCTGAATAATGACACTTTATTTTTGAAAACACTTTATCCAATCTTTCACAAATTATTTCTCGAAATATCAATTTAAAAATTTGCTAATATCAAGTAATAAGAAATTATAATTCAGTCACAATAAAATGAGACCTAAGTCTCAATAAAACATTTACTCATTGTCCTTCCAATAAGAAAATGCGTGATCAATATCCTTATTTCGCAATTCTGATGAAGTACCAATATCTGCATCCCCATGAATTACTCCCTAACGTTTTGATGGCGTATGATATATTCGTTGTTTAAAATAATATGAGATGCGGTTACCTGGATGTACAACAAATAATACGTATTATAAATCTTTTTTTTTTTCTTTTCTTTTTTTCCAATTCTTTTCCTAATAAATGAAAATTTCTAAACAGTCGGGGAAAAAAGATATCGCTAAATATCAGAAAATTTAGAAAAAAATAATAATAAATTTAGACACTTTGTATGTAAGAAAAAAAAAAAACTTTACAGTTTAAATAAATCAATGCAATCAGATGTTACATCTTAAAAAAAGTATAATTTTAGCGGGGTTTCTTTTTTTGTTTTTTTTTGTTTTGTTTGTTGATCCACTGTCGTTTTCTGCACACTTTATGCTAATTAGACCGAAACCTTCAGTTTAACGTGGATTCCGAACCACTAGCGAACATCCATACCATCGTCATGATTCCAATCTGAAGCCTGTGGTACCAAGTGCCAGAGCGCCTGCCAATTGGTCATCAGACCTCAAAAGGCGGTGACTAGATGGAAAAAAATAATAACCTAAATTATCGCGCTTCTCGAATTAATTCGTCCAAATATCAGGACTAAAACGAGTGTATTGACCTATCAGGAAAACATTTTGAGTTATAATATACAGCTATGTATAATAAATTGATTTCGAAATTCTGACTTTATTGAAAGTGGCTTGTGACAATAAAGACCTATTTCATCAAAAAGCAGATTTATATGCAAATGTTAAGAAAAAAAGACATGTTGCATACAAAACGCGTGAAGTGAAAGACTGGCATGAGTTGGTGAGGAAGAAAAAAAAGAAAGTGAATTGATTCGTGCGGTAGGTGAAAGAAAAAATCTAGTTGTGATTAACAGTGATAGAATGATCCGCAATCTTGATGAGAGACGTCGTTTGTGAGACGAAATGATCAAATGTGTCTCCTCACTTTCTTTCAGACATAAGTGTAAATAAGTTTGGTGGTGATAAGCCAAGAAAAACAATGACAAACAAAGTGTTAACAGATGACATTACCAAAACCTACATTTACTGTAAAGGAAGGAAAGCATGGTGGGAAGTGAAGCATAAGTGATAGAAAATGCGCACGGATTTTGCCTGCACTTCATATATTCCTTAAAACTATACTATTTTTTTCAATATGATCTTGAAATGAAGCTGTTATTTTACCCTAATATATTCACAAGAACTATAAGTGGACAGTTAAGCTTTCGCGTAGTAAAAATTATTGTTTATAGGAGAGTAGAGTTCTGGTACATAACGCCCCGCTGCTCGATGCGACATGCTTCGTGTCCGAGTTCCGACGATGGCATGGATGTTTGTAGTGTGTCGGAATCCATTATAAACAGTATGGCATAATAAATTCGTGGACTTATAAAGCTTTACTATTGGACTGCAGAAGGAGGGTTATGTGAATCGCCATAAAGTTGAGTGAAAATGAGTGAGTTTAAAATTGCTGCACTACTATGAGATGCCCTTTACCACTCTGAAAGGGCATCTTGGGAAAAGCTGAATCTGCTACACATCTTCCTTTTGACGAACGACATAAGGTCAATGTGCCTCTAGAATTGAATTCATGTAGAATGAATGATATTAATGACGATATGATAAAATAATGAATGATTGAAGGATATTAATGTTCTGTATATTTAATATAGTGCAATTGAAAGTTTTTTATTAACAAGCATTTATTTCCCACTCAATGAGAAAGATATGTATTAATTTGAGATGATGTCGGGCATTGGGTAGATTTTCATGGAGTTCTAGTGCGACACGAAAGTTCTTGTAAGACAGTTTATTTAGCAAATACGATTTAATTTCTGTTTAGTTCTTCGATGCATTAACTTCTGAAATTTAATTTGACGTCAAGAAATATCAAAGTTTATATATATAAGGTATGTACAAAAACACTAATCTTATTATTAACGTATAATGAATGTCAATTAAATAAAAATAAATTTATAATAATATTTTACTGAAGTTTTTAAAACGATTTTTTAACATTCTTAACATTTTATTCAATTAATATTTTTAAAATATTTTAAAACAAGCATGGAAATAATGAAATGTGAATTTTGCAACACTTATATTAAAAAATTTGAAGTTCATAATTGCATGAGGTTTGCGAACAAACTTCGTCGAACTTCTGCAACCCTCCCTCAATGTAGTTCTGGTAACGTAGCTGAAGGCATTGAATTAATAACAGCAGAGGAAATGGAAGATGAAGCATTGTGGCCATTTTTGAAACAAAGTGATTCTTCAACCTTGAATCAAGTAAATCAATCTCTGAATGAAATAAATAATTCAAGGCAACAAGGCGTTTCTTCCTACATTCATCAAGGAATCGACTGTGAAGAGACGGCAGCTACTGAAATGGCTTCCCAGTATGGAGATACCAACCAGAATTCATACAATCCTTCTGATTATGAAACTGAACCTTCTGAAAGTCTTTTTCCTGACATGCATTATATACAAGAAAATGATCTCATTTCAACACATTTGCAATTGCCCCCTGAAGTGAGTAATGTGTTTATTAATCAAAATCCTCAAAATTATGAATCCTCAAATTCAGAACAGCCGGAAGACACTGCGATGTCTGTAGCTACACAATGTGTTTTGCCGGGATTTAAACAGACATATGTGAATTGTGAGAAAAATTCAGAAGAAAAAAGTTTGGGTAGAACTTCGTGTACATTTCAGAACACGGATGCGCCTCAAAAAACTAAGAATCCTTTACATAAATGCAGTAAATGTTCAATGGAATTCAGGCAAAAAGATTATCTAGAATCTCACGAGCGTGTTCACAATGTTGAAAAACCATATGTTTGCAGTTTTTGTGGTAAAGCATTTGCTCGTAGGGATTACCTGGTCAAACACATATGTACTCATACTGGGGAAAAACCATATGTTTGTAGTTTTTGTGATAAAACATTTATTCGTAGTGATAGGCTGGACGTACACATCCGTACCCATACTGGGGAAAAACCATATGTTTGTAATTTTTGTGACAAAGCATTTACTCGTAGTGATGTGCTGGGCGTACACATCCGCACCCATACTGGGGAAAAACCCTAATCATGTACGGAATGCGGCAAATGCTTTCCTTATAGGTCTAGCCTGACAAAACATGTCCGCACCATCCACGCTGGCGAAACACCAGATTCGCGAAGGGAATGCGATGAAAGCTGTTCTAACAATTCCCTCCCTAAATGTCGCATGCCTAAACACGCCGGTGAAGAGAGAAGCAAGTGCGATTCTTGCGGCGCAGAATTCTCCTCTGAGGAATCGCTTGAAGCTCACCAGTGTAAGGAAGATTACATAAAGTAGTTCTTCGTGGAATGTCTTTGGAAAAAGTAGTCCTTTAATTTTTGAGAACTCATCGCGAACTTTTTTTTATAATTCAAATTCCTTTTCTGTATTTAAATTAAAATGTATGTATTCTTTTTTTTTTCACATTCGCATCATTCACCGAGGATTCTTCGTTCTTGGTTAAGATACTATTTTATAAATTAAATTTTTTTGAATGTATTCTGTTATTATTACATGATGTAGCATCATCTGTAAGAGTGGTTCTCTGCAACATGCATGTTTCAATAATGTTTTACAATATTTAATGTAGTTTCGTTTAATACTTTTTGTGATAACCATCTACAATAATTAGAATTAAAACTTTTTCCATTGTGTAATTAGGTGTTTTAATCAATAATTTTAACTTGTGATACAATATTTTATCGTTTTAAAAGTATTTTAATAGATTTCAGTGCATTTTAAATTCCTAAAAAATTCTTTATTAATTTATTCTTCTTCTCCTTATTCTTCTAAAGAAATATGTGTAGAAATTAATTTTAAATACTAGTTTTTATTATGATTGTATTACTATTAAAGTAAATTTTATCATTATAGCAGCGCCAATTTAATATCCTTTAATTTTACTACATTAAATTTAACATATTTTGTTGTTGAGTATTTTATATGCATGAAACCCTTTTCAAATAATAGCAGACATTTTATGTAAATATTTTTAAAAATATATTTATCTTTGAAAAAAAAATGCATTTTACTGTAATGGATGTTTTCCTGTTTTAAAAATAATAAATTTGTATTAAATATTGCATTGTTGATTTTTCCATTAATGTTTTTGAAAATTTTAGCATTTCAATAAACTAATTGCCCATCTCAATATATTTTTGAAAGTTATTTCAGTGTTAAATTTCAAAACTTGAAACAGGGTTGCTTCGCATATAAAAAAAGTAACTGTTACAAAATTCTCTTTAACGTTTATTCTTTTAAACAATACTGTTTCAATAGTAACAGTTCAATAATAATTGCCCGACTTGCGTTAATTATTTGTCTTCCTCTATTCTGAAGAATGCTAGAGTAAGGGAGAAGGTTATTTTGGATATGTTAAGTGTTAATTATGTTAAAATTTGCTAATCCCTATTTTCAGGGCATTGCAATGATAAGCGAACGAATTGATTGCAAAGCCTTTTCAACGCATATATATTACAAACAATTATCTAGCATTTAATTATGTGAACAATATGATAGCAGTCAGTCAATCTCGTCATCCTTTGAGGAATTTAAATTACTAATTTCAGTTTAATCATAAGACCCTCAATATAAATAATTTATTTTGAGCGCGGCAAAATCGTCATTTTATTGAAAATAGTGAAAGCTATTAAAACTTGATTGTAAATCTTGCAGTCCCTTTTTATTCTTTTACTATTTCATTTACGAAATGTAAACTGCAGTAGTCATTGATAGTGGATTGTAATAATGAGGCTATTTAAATGCAGTTTCAACAAATATTCGTCAACATTGAATTTAATAGTTCCATTATTTGATTTTTTTTAGAACGTATGCGGATATACATTAGACTTGAGAATTACCTCAACGGTTACAGCAATGAGCACGTGAACTGTTAACTGGAAATTGAAATCTCGAATAATGGTTTATAATTGACATCGGTAACTGAAACCCTCACTTCAACCGAACAAATCTTAAGCTTGCATTGGTAATGCAGCAATATAACCAATGAGTCTGTTCATAGGATTACTGACATATATTAATGACGAGATCTTTTCTATAAATTAGTTTACCAAGTAAGTGAAGTTGATCTTCGGAATTAAGGAATGTTTTCTTTATTGCTAAGTTAGACATGAAAGAAAACAATTGAAGCAGAAACGATCGCCCGTCTCGGCTATTACGTGCATTTCGTTGTAACATTTTAAACGTTGTATTAAACACGAAAAGAAAATTTTCTAAAAATTGAAGAAATACTCATGAAATAGATTAATAGTTGGAAAAAACTAAAAAAACACGCTTTGAGAGTTAATCTAATTAAAAAGTAAAAAATAAATTAATAGTTTAAAAACACTAAAAAACACGCTTTTAGAGTTAATAAAACTAAAAAGTAAAAAATAATTGTTAACATAAGAATAGAATGACTGACGAGAAAATTAGTGTCACTGTTCTAAAAACGTGGGGTGCTCGATATCGATCATAATAATTTTTCACTAGTATCTTTCATCTTTCTAATCTGCGCGATATATAAAGCCCTCTTATTGTTTATATTGATTGATTTAATGCAGAAAAATGTATGTAAGGCGTCAGAAATATTTAAAAATTTGAATATGAATCCACCATAAAATTAAATTTTTATTTTTATTTCATTTTAATGCAATTTTCCCTTTATTACTAGTTACGAAATCCTACATTTTTAGAATCATGGCAGAATACTTTTTTCATATTATAATTGTACTCATTTTAATATAAATAATTTCTGCATTGGTTTATTATAACAGTTCTGATATAATAATACTGGAAAAATCTGGTTCTGGAAAAATACTGTCCTCTTTACTAATGCACATCGTACCAATAATAAAGACTTGTGTTCTGATCCAAAAAAATCAATACACTAAAAATTTCCGAAACCCTTTGTAAATGTGAAATTAACAAAGGAGTTAGTTGGTTATTTATTAAAATTCTAATTATGAGCACTATTTTCCCCAGATTTTTCAAATTATTTATAAATTACTGATCAAACGAGAGTTTCATAAAATGACTTTTTCTTTGAAAATATAAAACTGGCAAGGAAACGTATAACGAAGTTTACACATTATTTGCAATAGATACTTTTCTGTTTTGCTCATTGCCCATGGTATTCCAAGCAGAATTATAAAGCGCATTGTATCCGAGATAAAGTGAAATTCAACAGATTTTGAAAAAAATATCTGTGTACTTTTCCAATCAAAAATTATTGTAGATAGAACTGATAAAAATATTTGAGTTTTTTTTTCTGTATTTGTGTCCTCATTTTAAATTCGTGCTTCATGTGTGTTAAATTCTTCGAAGGTATATTTTAACGATTTTAGTGTTTTTTTTAAAGGAAAATTTTGTGTTATTCATTACAATGACTGCTTCTGCCCCTACAGCAGAAGAAGCCTCGTTAGAAATGAGTTTCTAATTATAAATTTTACCAGGAAGAATATGAAATTATATCTTTATTCAACAAGAATGAATGACGTTTTCTCACAATGGGATTATATAAACAATATGGAGAATAGTTAATGTCAAAAAAAACTTTATTTTGAATGTAAATGAATTATCATCACTGATAAAATAATGATTTATAGTTCAATCCAACAGAAATTTTTTTAATCAATTGGAGCATAATATGAACGATTATTAATATTTATTTCATCCATTTTACATGAAAAACTTTCGTTTAAATATTTATAAACAATTTAAAAGATCTAAACAAAGGAAAGAAATCGATTTTTTTAATTTCAGTATCACTCAAAAATATTCGCTTATATTTGATTCTCGTTCCCAAGAAACAAATTTGAAAACACTTTAAAGTGTAACTCATCAAGTTATTTCATTTAATGCTCTTTAATTTATTATATACAATATTTTTCATACTGTGAAGATATTATGAAAGAATATTTTAAACCTGAATAAACATCACAAAATCTTTAGCAAATTGTCTACTTAATACATATTTTCAATGGTAATTTAGAGATATTTTGAGCACAGAACTTGCTACATTAAATGAGATTATTTGTCTTGCCTTTATCTAGTGTTTACTTATATGGTTAGAATATCATTATTAATAATTATCACGCCAACATATATCATTTGTAATTCTATAATTAATTTAAAATGCGCACATAAGAAAAGTTATATTCTTAACAGTTCCCCAAAACTCAGTTAAGGTTATTCTATATTTTTTCCATATAAAACATTATATAAAAAAAGGCAGAAAAAGTATAAAAACAGATTTGTGCGACCAAAAATTGTTTTTCATTAATTGATTATTTTAAAATATGAAAAGCACAGACAGAAAACTAAAAGGCTCTTTGATTTAAACTTCAGTAATGCATATTTTACTTTTAATCTTAACATAGTAATCAGTTTTATTAACAGAATTATTTTTTTTAATATTTTGATTAAGAATGACATTTCAAACTGAACATCAGAAATTACAATAAGCTAATTACAAAATTGTATTTCCTCTTCCTTTTTGGAAAGAAACATACTTTAAATTAAATTCTGTTTTGATAACTATAATACAAAGGAATTATTAATGAATACCTGAAAATAAAAAGGGAATTTCTTGATAAACAAAACTTCTGTAATGAAAATGCTCATCAAACAGATTTGCAAGCTCAACATTTTTCAAAGTCAACATTTTTGCTTAATAATTATTTCAAAAATTAATAAAGTACTAAACATTAGAGCATGTCAAAATCCCTAAACAATGTCCTTTAAAATCATTGTTAGAAACTCTCTCGAATAACAATACTTCTAAAAGCTGGTTGTCATAAGAACCACAGAAATTATTAATCGATATTCATAAAATTCTCCAACAAAAATGAAGACGGGGTAAAAATGTAACACTGCCAAAATAAACGTCTTTATGAAATGTGTATTTCTGCAAGTCCTAAATATCTAATTGTTACAGTCACTAATGTTTATCTGCCTATACAAAGTAAATACTAATTCTATGAAAGATGCTTAAAAATATGAAAAAGAATCCGCCTTATAATTTAATCTTCTTTTTATTTCATTGCTGTGCAATCTATCCTTTAATATCAGTTTCGACGCAGAAGACTGTTGAAACTGCAGCCAGAGTACTTTTAAAAAGTTATAATAATATTATTTAATGTTGTAATAACAATACCTGCATTGCTAATTTTTGACAGTTCTCTTATGGTACTATCCATAACATTTATGTATATCGTACTAGTTTTCCAGCGTTGTGTTCTAATCCAAAAGATTATTATGCTGCAGAAAATTTCTGAAACCCTCAGTAAATTTAAAATTAGCAAAAACGTTAATTGGTTATGGATTAAAATTATCATTATAAGCACTATTTTTTCTCTAGTTTTACTAATTACTTTCAGACTATGGATTAAACAAGAGTTTGGAAACATATCTGTTTTTCTTTTCGGATATGAATTTGACAACAAACTTTATAATAAAATAGGATACACATTATTGGAAATACATATTTTTTTGTTCTACTTATTGCCAATGTACGTATTTGCATTTTTTTACACCATTGTCTGCAGCATTATAAATCAATCAATCTGCCCCATTATAAATCAAATCACAGCAACACATGGAAAAAGAGGCGAGACAAGCTTTGTAAAATTTCTGGATGTTTATTCCATCATAAAATCAGTTGTGGAGCAAATTGATAAAGACATTGGATTTCTTGTGTTTCTATTCATAAATTCCACTTCGTTTTTAATGTGTTATTCAATAAACGTTATTCTTGTTCCAAAACTGTATGAAGGAACATTTCTAAGATTTCATTTGTACTGTATTTTTCTTGTTAACTTTATTTTATTCATTTTAACAACTACTGCGGCGTCGATGGTAGAAGAAGCATCGTTGACAGTTGGTTCTCAAGCTCATACACTGTCCGAAAGTACACTAAAATCTATATTTTTTCAACAAAGATTCATGATGATATTTCAAAAAGGAATCAAATTAACAGTATGGAGAATCGCTCCTATCAGAAGAAGTTTTGCTTTTGGCATAATTGGAATCATATTAACTTATACGTTTATGTTTCATGGTTTGAGTCCTATAAGAAACGAGAAAGTGAATGAAAAGTAAATTCCCTTTAACAAAAATTCATAATGTTCATTGAAATGTAATTTGAATTATAATTATGGACATTCGTTTCTTTTAAAAGTTGTTTCTTAACATTAATTTGTAAAACATACATTTACGCATTGGAGAGCTATTCAATTATTTGTTGTATTATACTCAGTGAGAATTAACCTTTGATGACAACCATCAAATGGAATTCAGTGAAAATCCTTCTTTATTCCCCTAAGATTCACTATATCGACGGGAAAAAATTGAATTGCCAGTATGGAAATAATTTTTGTCACGAACGTTTTTTAAAAATTAAAAGGTATGATATTCCTTTACTTTTTTTCACAATTTTCAAAGTTATTAATGATTCTTATAATTTGTGAACCTAGGGAATATTTAACTCAGTGAAAACCACAAATGAATCTTCTCTAAAGATAGATATTTATTTCATAAAGATTTATTATATTGAGAAAAGAATTACGGTTAGAATCTTGCAATTGAATTGAAGTTTTCTTACTCTGTTTAATCTGTGCAAACTTTATTGTGCTATTTTTTCATACTTTGACACATGGAAAAATAATTCGACTGCACTCAAAAGCTAGTAAATATTGCTAATATTATTTTATCACATGAATTTTGCGTTGTACTCTGGGCTACTTTTGTAAGTCATGCGATTAAATTTTTTAAATCAGCAATTTAATAGTGGAAAAAAAATGATGAACAAATTCTGAATTAAGAGACAGTGAAATTATTAATTCAGTAAAAGTTAGAATAAACAATCTGAAATATTACGGGTATATAAAGAGTTTACTGTTAAAAAATTTATCAGGAATGAGAAGATGTGCAATTCTATAATTGCATTTTTTTAATAGCTCAATGAAAACCAGATGCCAGACATTTTTAGAAGATTATCAACTTGAAAATTACAATATTATATATATATATATATATATTGTGAATTGTAAATAACCGGAGAACATGTTTTCTGAAATACTTTTTCGTCTTTCCCAGTTTCTTTTCAAAGTTTCTTTACAAACACGAGATTAATGAAGATTTTTATGGTAAAGCTATAACAGCTTAATGCAGCAAGAATTCACTCAATAATTGGGAAAAGAGTAGTTTCAACTCCGCTCACTTATAAATTGGAGCAGCGCCTCAATTGCACTCTTGGAAATTTACTTACACCACTGGCCATGCTTGCCATTAAAAATTCCGTTTTTTAAAGATTGGAAACTTCTTAACATACAGAAACAATTTAGTAATTTTTTCGAATGAACACTGTATCCAAGTAATTTACCTCCTTCTCAAAAGAAATCCCCCTCTCACAACCTCTTTGCAATTTCTCTGAATATATATTGCCTCAAAAATGCGTATTAGTATCACATCAGCTTTACAAGTCTTTATCCCATGACCTACACGTAGCCCATAACATATGCAACATTTGCAACTTATTCACAGATGAGCGGAGGATCGGATCCACTGACGGCGTCCATTAGAATCGCTGTTTTTATAATCGAGGAGCCTCAAATGCAGTTGTGATGATAAACCAGAACAATTGTTACATGATCTGTATGGATACTAAAATATAGAAAGGTTCCTTATAAAGTGTCAGAAATAATTGGATAGGATCAATTGAAGGAGGAACAAAGCTCTTGGCTGCAGAGTATTGTCCACACGCTTACTGTCCTTGATTATTGAAAGCATTGCCTTGGTTAATGCCCATTGAAGTATTATGCCTGATGTTTTATTAGTATTAATATTAATGGGGTTTTTTAAAAAAGAAATAGAATAGGAACATATATACGAATATATGCAAAAGGGAAAATAGTAAATTAAATTTTATACATTGAAAAGGAGGATTGACCTACCAATACGTGAAGCTTGCTCTGTGATACCTGCGAAAGAAAAGACTAGGGGAGAAAACTAACAGAGGATATTGAGAACAGTTTTAGGACACTTTTTATTTTCAGATAGAGTAATGTCACCAATTCGGAGGGATATAGAGGAAATACAGAGTTACTAGTAAACTGATATAGTCATAAATCCTTTTACAGGTATTAAAGATGAATGTGTAATACGAGTACTGGGATCATGTGGCTCTGATCCCAAAAATAAACACATTGAAGAAAATTTCCGAAAACTTTAATAAATTTGAAATCAGCAAAAACGTTATTCCAAGGATTTTATGGATTAATGGATTAATTGGATTTTTTGGATTAAAATTCTTATTTTGAACATTATTATTTCCAGAGTTTTTCTAACTTACTTTTTAACTATTGATCGAGCGAGGGTTCACCAACATGTGCTATTTTTTTTCCGGATTTAAAATTGGAAAGTAACCGATATACCAGGTGGGCTGAAAAGTGCGTAGGCTAGCATAGAAAAATTCTTTTTTTTTTTGATAGAATTTGATTTTATTATTCAATATAGTTGCCTTCGAGGGCGATACAACGATTATAGCGGTCATACAATTTTTCGACACCATTTTGATAGTACGATTTATCTTTAGCCTCAAAATGACTTAACGTCCGTGACTTATCTTCAAGTTACACGCGCCTCCTGGGTAATGCAAAGTGAGTAACGTCTGTGCAGCCCTTGCCTTAAGGCATCCAAGACCAAGCTGTCTAAGTGTTTGCCAGTTGCATTAGAAAGAAAAAAAATGATTGACTTAAAAATAAAATAAAAACTTACTTAAAAATAATAACATGTGAATAAATCGATTTATTTACTATTCTACTGTTCCTTTTTGATTACATCTGTTTCCTGCACGGAAATATCCTATTACTTTCCATAATTATACGTATAGTAAATCTCCACAATAAAAAATATTGATTTTGTTTCTCTGTTATCTAAAATTCAATCCATTAGACAACAATACCAGAAATCGAATAACGTATTAGATTTAAAGCAATTCTTTATTTTCAATTATTCGCTAATGCCTCATTGCTTGAAAGTGTTTCAAATAAATACTGAGAATAAATTCGAAAAAATATTGTTCAAATAATTTAAGGCCAAAGAACAGAAGACTTTGTATCTCTAAGAAAACTTTTAAAACTTTAAATATGGATTTCTTCTACAAGTGCTTTTTTACGATGCTTCGCTGTAGTGGAATTTTTACGCTTTCTTTTACAAGAACAGAGAAATTGATAAGATTTAGAAATGTTGTTATTGTGTTATGGAACATTGTTGTTGCATTGTTTCAGATTGCCATAACCATATCCATATTCAAATGTAAAGGAAACTTTGTTTTGTCTCTTACAGTTTTTATTTTGACTGTTGCGATTTCAATCCATCGCAGTGTTCTTAGCGTAAAGATTAATAAATTGAAGAATATTGTGAAACTTTTAAACCAATTTAAGATTGATAAAAAATTTATCAATTTGCTATGGCTTAAAATTCTCATGTATGCCAACATAATAATTCAAGTTTTCTTGACAGTGTTGAAATTCATATTAACAAGAGAATACGAGAATGTTTAAGTTTTTTTTTTTGGATACAATTTTAGTGATGGTTTATATAAAAGAGTAGTTTATATGATAATGGAGGTTTTCTTTCACTTATGCCACACTCTTGCAGTTACAGCTTTTGGAATATATTACACTACAATGTGCTACCATATAAAATGTATCATTAACTACTTTGTTGGAACTTTCCGGTCAAAAAATACAAGCTGTGAAAGTTTGGTGAATTCCTATTCGCTCATTAAAAGTTTTGTTGGCGAAGTAGATAAAGCGATTGGTTCTTTGGTCTTTACAACTATTATTTACAATTGTTGCATTATGTGTTTTATTTTGTATGCTGTATTCGATCCCAAGATGATTAAAGAATTTGTACTTCTATTAGACATGAGCTGCCATTTAATATTTGCATTTGGTTTGTTTGCAATTATGACTATTTCAGCATCTACGGAAGAAGAGGCATCCTCGGAGGTTCATTTAAAATGTTTGCTTACACCTCAAATTGCAGAAAAGTCGACCCTCAGCTACCAAAGGCTCATTATGTATGCAGAAAAAGGCGTCATCATGACCGTCTGGGTAATAACACCTATGAGAAAAAATTTTATTTTTGGAATGTTGGGAATGAGCTTTACTTATACTTTGTTGTTTTACGGTTTAAATCCTGTTCATTTTAATTGAACCAATTTAATTTTTGTTCCAGTTCAATCATTATTTTAACTTTTTATTGTACAGCACGACACAAATTGCACGAAATGTTTTTGATGTAAGAAAATTTTCAATAAATGTACAATTTAAATACACACTCTTTCTCTTTTAGAAGTTTTTTAAATTATTATTTATATATTTTAAATACGTTGAGCAGTTCATTACATTTAAAGAATTCATAATATTGAATTGCATCTACAAAAAAAAAAGGTTTCGGACAACAACTCCTGTTTTAATAAAAGAAAAAGATGTAATATTTACTACCATATTCATATTAATATCATAACGTAATATCACTGTACAGGAAATGAAAAAAAATTGTTACAGGAATAACGATTATAAATAATTTTTCATCAAATGATTTTAAAAACAATATTTTTTATTATAATTATTGTTTAAACCATAAACTGAAAATCTCATCAAAATCGTGAACAGAATTTTCTTCCAAAAAAGTTTTAAAATTATCATTGAATGTACAACAGAAATGAAAATTTCATTAAATTTCTATTATTTAGTAAATATTGCAATATTCTATATTCTTCAGTATATGAGTGCATCTTGATGAACGTTTGCATGTTTAAGAACTCAGATTCAAATATGCTAGCTTCGTACGTTGCTGCCCTTGTTTAACAAAGGATCGCACATGCAATTTTCTGGTACTTTTTTGACTTTTCTCTAATATCATTCATAGTTGTGTTAGAGTGATTCTTTCGAGACATTCCGGTCATTTTAAAAATTAAAGAAAAACTTTCAAATTTTAAATGCGATATTTAAATCAATCTTACTTAATAATTAACTTTTCGAATGAAGGTAGATATTGGTGATTAAGTAAAAGTATACAAAAATATTTTAACATATAAAATTGAACAATAACAGAATATTTGGAATTATCACCTCATTTTCTAGAAATAAAGATTCGAGCTATTCCTAAATAAATTCATATTTTTCATTAAAAACCGGTAAAAATATTAAATAATGTACATGAGAAATGGGTGTAAATATCAAATTAAAATATTTTGGCCTCCAGAAGGACCATCATGACTTTCACTGTATAAATTTGTTAATTTAATTTAATGTAACCATAAACATTATACATCGTTATTAGTTGCATTTGATTCGATTCAAAATACTGATGAAAACTTTCAACAAAGCATCAATTTCATCGACCTATCTATGACCAATATATTTCTGCTCTGTTATAGTTTCTTTATCAATTAATTCACTGTATGCTGTATGTCGTTTTAAATGAATCGCGTTGCTTGTAAGGAATGGCTTTGCATGAAGAAACTGATTTAATCTTGGAAAAACAAATCAATCTTTTTCGAGATTCGTACTCTCATTCAGCGAATAACTGACAATGATTATAAGTCATTACTGTCTTGTCCGTGGAACGCGAGACGATGTCTACAAAATCATTCTAATTGTCATTTTAAAAGTGTGATAACCTTACCAAAATGTATAATTTTGATAAAACAAAATTTAAATAAATAGTATGTATAAATGTGAATTATAATATAACTAATAACATTTTTTTCAAACTTTGCATAATCACCAGATAAGACTATTGATAAATAACAAAAAAAATATAAGAAATTTGAAATGTTTTTAAATTCATGACATGTACATTTGCAAATCATTTGCTATGTACATATAAACATTTATTCATATGTAATATTAGAAACGATCAACAATAATTAAATAAAACCTTCTTACGTTTTCTTCTAAATTTTAATTAAAAAAAGTTTTTAACAACAATAATCTTAATTTGAAAAAAAAAAAAGGCGATAACATAAACGCGAACCACAACGAGAATCGAACCAGATCACTTATAATCAATTTACACACACACTACCACTCGGCTATGCACCGCCCAGTTCAATGACCACTTTATATGATGTAAGTGAAAATAATGTTGTTGTTGCTTATCCCCTTGATTTAGAATCCTAAACCAAGTCCAGTAGATCATGCTGCATCAATCGATCGTAAACAGTCCTCCCCTCATTCAACAGTTGCCTCACAGAGGCACCAATACAATCTATGAGATGAGAGAGATGCGATGGTCGAACAATGACAAAGGGCATATGTCTTCTCGTCTCCATTGAAGGTCAAACTCTTAATGTGACCAGTCCTTAGTCTAGCTAAAGCCGTCTGAGCAGGTCTAGGACAGGAGCACTGTATGGACATACCAGGATATTTAGCGGCGTACCATACATGAATTGGTGGCGACCTCCAAGAGGTATTCACTCTGGCTAAAGTGAAAATAATTCGTCCTTACTCGCCTTCAGTGAAACCTGATGTTGTTTAGTTTTGATAAATTTATATAAAAAAATAATAGGCAGCATTAAAATATAAGAACAAAGCCTCCATCTCACCCTAAATCTACATTTAAATACACAAAAATAGTTGGCCAGAGTATGGCCAATAATATGACAAGATCTCGACTCGCACATTTACTATTCAGTAGAGCCACGTGCCATATGCCTTAAATTTTATAATTGAAGAATGCACGCCTTAATCGCGTTATTTCAATTCCTTCTATTAGCTCACGCTCTCCCTATATATATATATATCTTGTTCAAATGTTCAATCATTAATAAAATACTTTTTATTCATCTACTCAGGTTCAAATGCATTTTTTTTTTTAACTTGTAGTGGGTGACACTTGATGTTAATACACTTTTCTTCAAATATTAATTCAGTAATTAAATTTAATTAATTAATTTCAGTTTTTTAGATTTAAATTGCATGTATCTACCAACAGATGTCGCCAGATAAACTTTAAAAAATGAATGAAAATTATTTATAAAGGACTTTCTGCAATAGAGTGAAAAAAAAAAGTAGGAATTGACTTAAAAATTTTTTTCTTTTATATTACTTGTTTTTTTAAATAATAAGACATTGCATATTATAAGTACTAATAATAATATTCTTTACTTAAAAATAAATCGCTTTTGTGAGTTTTTTTATATTACAAATTAAAAATGTTTACAAATATATTAGTGTTCAATTATATAAATATTAATGTTCAAATTATAAATGTGTATAAATACAGTTAAAAAAAGGTACAGAAGAGTTTATAATCTATGGTGTCATATTCTGTTCTTAAATCTTTTGTAAATAATTTCTGAAAAAAATATTTTGAACGGGCAATTTAACGAAAAAAACCGAAGCAACACATACTTTAAATTTTATTATGGAAGAATACATAATTTGATTGCATTATTTTTATTTATTAAGACATTGCATATTCTAAAGTACTAATAATAATATTCTTTACTCTAAAGTAAATCACGTTTGTGAGTTTTTTATATTTCAAATTGTAAGTATGTACTTAATGCCATTCTCTGTTGATAAAGTTCGTATCTAAAGTTTGATAACGGAAATAGCACAAGCAACGATTTAATTAATTCGGCTATGGTAAACAGAAAAAAAAAGATTTTAAATAAAATGAAATACAGAATAAAAATAATTAATTTTAAGTGTACATAGTAAAACATTTGAAAGTAAAAATAGGGCAATTCAAAAAAAGGTAAATAAGAATTTATAATCTATGATGTCATGCACTGTTTTTAATTTTTTTGGAAACGATTTCTGAACTAAATATTTTACACGGGCAATATAATGATAAAAAAAGATTATTTACTGTTAATTATTATTATTAAAATGGTTATTTCTTAATTTATACAATTAAAAATAACCAATAGTAATTTTTTCGTAACTTTTGGGTAACGTTCAAATTTTCAAAAATTGAAAATTCAGATTATGAAAAGTGTAAATTAAGTATTAATTTTCTGAGTTTGTTGAAAGCGTATATATAAGAATAAAACGCATAACAGCAATTTACAAAAATAATAAAAAATATTGAATTCCAAACGATATTATTTTCTTGAAAAATCTTATTCTCATTTTGAAATAAAATTTCTGTCTTCGCTTTCACACCACAAGATCGTTTTGAACAGTTTTACGTTATTTGTTTTTTTTAATTATTATTTGGTAAGAGAAATTTAAATAAATAGTATGTATAAATAAGATCTTGAAAGAAATTGAAATAAACCAATAAAAATGGGAGGAGTAAGAATTCAAAAAACATAATAATAAACGCTATTGAACGTTGAAAGTGTTCAAGGACAAATATTGATCAAGGAAACGAAAAACAATACCCATAATTCATGGTTATTAAAAAAGGATTGAAGCCATTAGGTACACCTGAATAGTAAAAACTTTAGATATATTAAAAAGTTTTAAAGGTTTTAAATTTCATTACTAAAACCCTCTTATCTATGAATTTCCCAGCTAGTTATACTCACATTAGTTTAAATCATTAAAAACCCCATATTTATTTCTATTTTACATCAATACATTTTCTACAGCATGTCAGCTGACGAATGATTGCCAAAAATAACGGATAGATGATTTTTTTTTCTAGTGACAGCGATATAAGCGTCACAGTTTAAATTCGTTAATTGCATTCAAGTCTTTCCGTAACGATTTTACAACCTTATTGTATTCTTTGTCGTCTCCGATAAGATTCAAAATACCTATAAAATATTTCAGCAAAATCTCAATTTCATTGCCTTAATAGTGCTCAGTATACTTCTACCCTTTTACAGCTTCCATATCATTGTATTCATTGTAAGCTATATTACATGGCATGCAAGGTAATTCATTCGAAAGGTAAGGTTTTTTTTTACCTTTGCGTGTAGCAAATGAGTTAATCTTGAAAGAAATGAACGAATCATTTTCGAGCCTTGTAATCGATTCAGCGAAGGATCCTCATTGATTGCAATATTTTATACTGTTAATTTTTTTCTATTTTGTCCATGGAGCGTGAAACAATAGAGAGTTTTTGCATACCGTATTTTTATCGTCCGATATTTTTTTCGCCCTAGCGCCCATGCTCATAGGAAATATTATTACAGATACGCATGCGCAATTTCCTATGAGCATGCGAGCTAAGAAAAAAAATCGGACGATAAAAATACTGTATGCAAAAACTCTGTGAAATTATTCTAAGGTTTTGTTTATTTAAAAGTGCGACGGCCGTTACAAAATATTGAAGTAATTTTTAAATAGTTGAATTTAAAGAAACAGAATTATCTCGGAATCAAGCGTTCGAATAGATACATCATAAAATGACGATGGTGTTAAAGATAATTTAAAATTTGACGCATTTCGTCTTTCCTCCATATTAATTTAACTATTTTGACAATAACACTTTCTGAAGTAGTCGACAAAACCTTAATTATTCACCTTCTTATTAACAGAAAGAGTGATCGTATGGTCGCCATAACATTAACAATTCAAGCTTATGGCTACAGAAATGCATCTTTCAGTAAACGATATCTATTCAAAATTACTATAATAGATTAAAATTAGGTTCAGTTTATGTCAAAGGTCATGCACAATATGGTTATCAGTGAACGAATTTTCAATTCTAGCATCGATCAACAAACATTTTCGGAAGTAAAAAAATAGCATCCAATAATGAAGTTGATTTTTTGATGCTGATTTTTTTGATTTTTTAAACTAATTAAATTTGTTTCCAATGCATTTAATTAATTTCAATATTGCAACCCTTTTTCCACGGCGATCGCAAGTCCATATTACGCGAATGAATTATTTGAAAATTGGGAAATATTGTAGTTATTTTTTTTTCATTCAAATCTTTATAACTTCCCCATTCACGAGAAAATGACGATTTTATCTATTTTACGATAAAATAACATTCATGTTTTATGATTAAACCGAAAGAGGCTAATATTAAAGATCGTAAAACGTTTGAAAATTGAATTTATATAATTGTTGTTACATTATTCATAGAATTACTTGCGAGAAATTTGTACAAAATACGAACTGGAAAATGTTGCATTTCGGTGAATTTTATAGTCTTTTGTTGTAAGCACAATGCATATAAATATTAATAGTTAAGATAAAAATATTCCTTAATAGAATCAATATATTCTTCCACCTCACTGAAACTCTTATTATAGAAAGACAAATATCTAAAGAGTGCATTTAATTAATACTATTAAAATACTATTTTTTTTTATGAATAACGCTACTATGCACTCATTAACTATTTTTTTATATTTGAAAAATAAGAACCAATGCACTGGATTTAACTTACAAAATCGGACAAGGAATTAAGTTTCGGAACCCCACTGAAATATGCAGTCAGTTGACGGAAATGTTAAGTGTTTCAGAAATATTAATCACAAAGACAACAACGCAAAGTTTAATACCCATTTATTAGTGAAACAAGAAAACATCAATTGCAATAAATTACACTTTTCAAATATAAACATGTTCAGAAAATTTTTTAAATTCTTTTTCTACGCAATATTACCTGGAATTACTTGCGAAGGTTTCCAATTCCATACATATAAAGTAATTAAGAAAATCTAAATGCATTACAAAATAACATTAAATTGGCATTTGTTTAATGAAAACATTTGCTTTAAAACTAAAATGATTATAAATAAAAGCTAATATTTAAAACAGCATTACAAGTATTTATTTAAGAGTGATAATTTGTAAAAATGTAAATTAGGCACCTTGAAATTAAAATTCCTTTTTAAGGCATTGCAATTTTCACGGAAGGAGAAAATATTAATTAAAATGCAAAATTGCATGGTAAAAAAATTTAAAGTACACTATGCATAAATAGCAAAATCTATTGAAAAATATCGAATTTCTAAAAAAAAAAAAAAAAAAAAAAGGAAATTTTTCAAGAATGTATTGTCAGTGAATTTTACGAGTGAAAAAAATATACATAGATTTTAATTAAAATAGAGAACATCGCATAGAATTATAGACAACGCTCTTATTTCGTGCGAAGTTTTTTAAAATTACTGCATCTTTCCAAGAATAAAACAACTTATTTTCCCTGCACGTGCGAGCTCCAAATAAGTTCTCAGCGGCGAATTCATCAGCCCCCACACAATCACACTTTATTATGTATAACCATGTGCCATTTGAGCTGGTAACGGGCATGAAAGCATTTACCACATTCCGTGCATTTAAATGGCCCATCACCAGTGTGGATGCTGCGGACGTGCGCTCGCAATTGGGAAGGGTAAATAAAGCATTTGACACATTCCTTACATGAATATGGCCTATCATGATTATGGCTGATGCGGACGTGATCGTGCAGTTTGGAAGGATAAGCAAAGCATTTTCCACATTCCGTACATTTATGAGGACCACTATTTTCGCCAGTGTGGATGCGCATGTGCTGCGTCAAGGCATAACTTTCAGCAAAGCATTTATTGCATACCGTACAAGTATGAGGCTTTTCGCCCGTATGGGTACGGATGTGTCTGGCCAGGTGGAAACGAGTAGGAAATGTTTTGTCACAATAGTTGCAGGCATAGGGCCTCGCATTAATAGGAGAATGATCACGATGTTCAAGGTTATCTTTCGGTAGGAATTCTTTTGAACATTTATCAGAATGGATTGGGCTAATTGCAACAGTTGGCGGAATCGGGTCCATCGGATTAAATTGCGCATTTTGAACAGCCAAAAAAGGTATGCCTAACGATGTTTCATAATTTCGCGATAGCTGATTGGTCGATGCACTGTCGCTTTCATTGAAATTGGATGTAAAACGAAACGACATTTCATCCGTGCGAGATGTTCCAGAATTTTCCATTTGTGATGATACATTCGGATGTTGAGGTAATTGGTTCCTCAAAGCATTTCTGTGGCCAAATGTCTCTTTGAAACCCTGGCAAAGCACATGGTTCAGCAACAGGCACGGGTGCATTGACAGGGTGATTTAGATTCCAGGCTTCACAAAACTGGTGATTTTGATTCATGACTGCACTATTATTATCAGATGGCTGTAGCGAATATGCCGATTCGATTTGATTTTCTTTACCATGCGCCATACCAGGAAAAAGGAAATCTGAAATTTCAGGATTATATGGATTCTGATTCTCAACTCCATACTGGGAAGACACTTCGGCAGCTGCCGTTTCTTCACAGCCGGTTTTTCTATGAATGTTGGGGGAAATGATATGTTGCCATGATGAATGTGTTTGATTCATAGATGGGATCCTTTCTTCATAATGCATTTGTTCTGTTCTTAAATCAATATCTTGATCTATGCTACCGGAACTAGATCGAGGAAGGGTTGCACGACACATTGACGGTGCTGGTTTTTCCAAAATTTCTGCAATAATGAACTTCAGAATTTGTAACAGGAGCAATGCAAAATTCACATTTCTAATATCCATATTTGTTATTAAATTTTTCTAAAAAATATTAAAATGTTTTTAAGAACCTAAAACACTGATTTAAAAATATCAATAAAATTTGCTAAACCTTCATTTAATAACAATGAACAAATCTTTTATCTCCACACCCTTTATATACTATACCTTTTTTTTTTTTTTTTTAACCTGACGTCAAATGAAACTTCACAAATTAGGGCATCGAAAGCCGAACAGAAATTACATTGTATTTGCTAAATAAACAGTCTTACAAGAACCTTCTTGTCGCACTAGTGCTAATTGAAGTCTACCTAAGACAAGACAGTGTCTCTAATTAAGGCATAACTTTCTGTTCCAGTGCAAAATAAATGTTTGTTCATATAAAAATTTTCAATTGTGCTTTTTATTAAATGTAGAAAAATAACGTTGCTTTCAATTTTAGGGGCACTTTGACATGATGTCGTTCCCCATAATTAAGATGTGTAGGAGATTCAGCTTTACCCATGATGTCCTTCTTAACGGTCAAAATTTAGTGTAACCTCATTATAGGGCAGCTATTTTCAGCTCACACTTCGATAAATGGTTGCTGGAGATTCTCATAGTCACCAGAAAATCTACATACGTGCATAGATTTATCATTCCCATCCCTTCGATAGAAATTGGAGAGATTTCGATTCAGCTTAGTATGTATATTTTTGATTTCAATCTGTTAAGAAATTCAATGAGTTTTAAAGCAGATTGAGCCGGGAATTTTGCAAGTCATATTATCCTATATATTAATTTTTTAAAAAGTTTGTTTTTTGAAATTGGCAATATAAAATAATTTTTGATTTAGTTTTGTCTCTCTACTGTCAGTTTTTGCACACTTTAAGCTACATTTACCGGGACCTACAGTTTAATGTGGATTCCGAATTCCTAACAAACATCCCTGCCACCGCCAGGATTCGAACCTGACCTATGGGGCGAAATTGCCAGACTATAATTTGTGGAGAGAAGGGAAGAAATTATTATGCAATATTGTTTTGAGTTTCGATTTACCTGTTCCATTGGATATGTTATTCAATTGTATTTTTATTCCTGTTACTTTTTCCTTGTGTTATTTTTATAATTAAATTTCGCTTGTCCTGTTTTTAATAATTATGAGAAATTTTACATAAAGTCAAGGACTAGGAATGCAGTAAAGAAATAAAACTGAATAAAGAAATCCAATTTTAAAATTTAAATTACTCCCCCATTCATAAATTCTGAGACTTCTTGTACTGCTATCTAAATAATAACTTTTACTCTGTCGTAGAACATCTGACAGCTTATTTTGATTCGAATATCTTACAAAGATCAAAAATCGCAGCTGTATGTTAAGATCATATAGAAAAAAAGCCGAAATTATTGTTTTAAGTGTAAAAGTATGCAGGCTGCAGTCATGTTTAGTCGAGTGGTTAGGCTCTGGCGCTTCGATACCACAGGTTTCGATTCGAATTCCCGGCGGTGCCATGGATGTTTGTAGTTGCTTGGATTCCACTTTAAACTGTAGGTTCCTGTCTGTTTAGCCTAAAGTGTGCACAAGATGACCGTAGAGCGACAAACCAAACCAAAAGCAGTTACAGCTTAATGCAAGGGATCTTTCACACCATTGACGCAGCAGTAGCAGCATTTACATTACGAATGCAAACAATTGAACAGCAATCGCTTGGTTCAATTGCTACCTTAACAAAATAGGAAAAAGATGAAAAGCAAATTAATAGTAAGGTTCAGGTTCAGATCTCATTTACTTGCTGACACTTCATTACCTCCACTTAGCCAAAATACATACATTTACAATTGTAAATGAACTCACTCAAGGGATATTGTACATCTACAAATTGCAAAGTACATCGTCTTCTGAACAAAAAATACACTTCCATCTTTATATAAGATTATATAATTTGAAATCGCTGTTTTTTAAATTTACAACGGTTTGATAACGCCGATTATTTTTTGAGTACGATTAAAGTCAGTTTTTGCGTTTTTCCCTTCCATATCATACATTTAGATGGACGACGGTGTTAAATAAACATCATTTCATCAGATTTTTCCAGAAATAATTTTTTTTTTTCTATACAGGAACTTTCATTTACATTATGGAAACTGTTGAAGATGTTTGTTGATCGTGCAGTAAAATGTATTTTTCAGGATCCTTTATTTTCTCCCATGTACCGCAACCTGAAAACGAAACCGAGGTAGTTCTTATAAACTTTCTTCCGGGGGGCGTATATTGATCCACCTCCTCGTGGTGCCCCTGGTAACGTCACTTAAGACGACCGAGAGATCCTGGCTGTCCTGTGGGGACACTCATTCGGCACGCCTCTATAACGTGTTGTTTGTCCCCAGGTGTATATCAAGCCCAGTCGAGGGTAGCCAATTGATGCTGGGGGTGCTGTACTTAATACATATCATCCTACGCATGGAGCCGGATAAGGCGTTCGTTGCCTGGGGGTGCCGTCGTGCGCCTGGTTATTCGGTTTACCCGCATACCCGGGGGGAGGGGTTACTCATTTTGACTTGCACCTTCTCTACGAGATAGCAATTGTTATGAATCATTATATATATAACGCTAGCCGTACTTCGACACGAAACGGCTGACGTCGTTGTTCGTCAAATTTCAAATCTATGCATTATTCTGGAGATTTTAATGTTATATTTGGTTTATTTCCTACAGGCATTTCGTGCAGAGTTTAGCTGAAATTACACCGACTCAACAGTTTAACGTGGATTCCGAACCTCCAGCCAATATTCATGCCACTGCCGGGATTCATATCTGAAGTGCCAAAATCTGAAGTCTGGGGTACCAAAAGCCAGAACGCTAGCCAATTGGCAAATCGCCAGATATTTTAATGTTAGACATCGGGCTTTGGACACTTATATTCGCCATTATGCAACTTTTACTTCATCTTCATTTATATATTTTACAAAAAAAAAAAGAGCAGACATTCAGCCAGATACTACATTTTTTTGTTTATTCAAATCCATACAATAGATATAAATTGCCTGTTCAAATATATATTCAGAGAAATACTAACGCCAGGTAGCAAGACATTGTCATTTGGCCCAGGATCGTCTAAAATTGTTTCTTTTATTATAAGTTTGACCGAAATTTCCATGGTGGGAAAGTTCAATGCAGAATTTTGTTATGGGGAAAAAGAAAAATTCCTTTTAAATACGAAAATAGTTATTTTATGATATTTCAATTAAATAAAAAAATATCTTCTCTCCAAATTAAACTTTTAATATCTCAATTGTAGATTTAGTACTTTAAGCACTATTTATTACACTGCAGAATATAACGGTACGATCCTTAAAGTCTCAAAGTTATCCACAATTGAAGATCTTCTTGATAGCATTAAAACTATTCGCTAGAAGCACGTAATATTGTACTTACAGAATAGAAGATCTTCTGATCTCCGCATTCTTCTCCTCTTAATCTCCGCATTCTTCTTCTTAATCTCCGCGAAGATCTTTATTTGCGTCTCATTCCAAGCATGCCCTTATTAATGAAGTTGCTCATTTTGATTTCTCTCGCAATAAGCAACACATAACAGTTTGTTCTTCTGCCACGGACTTAAAAACGCATTTTGTAAAACAACTTTAGATAGTGATTGTATTCCAGCAAAACTCATAAAATGACTATCTGAAAATTATCTTAATCTGCAGTCAGCATCTTTGATAATGCCTGATTCACATTTAACATGGGCCTGATTGCCGAGTGGCTGGCGCTCGGTACCACTGGTTTTGGGTTTAAGTCCTTTGGTGCCATGGATGTTCGTAGTGGTTCGGAATACACTTTAAACTGTTTTAAACAGCCTAACAGGGATCGTAGAGCATTGCGGGGGTATTGTTACACTGCGTCCCTAGCATCTTCCAGCTACACGCATCTACTGGGTAATGCTAAGTGAGTAACGTCAGGTGCAGCGCTTGCCTTTTGCTAAGGTATAAATGACAATTGGCTAGGTGTTTGCCAACTGCATCGGTTATGTTTGCAATAATACACCGGTTGCACAGTTATCGGAGATTAAAATTTGGTTCGTGAATGCCAATGATATATTCACTGCGATAATCAATGAACAAATTTCTTAGTTTATCTAATATACATGAGTTGTATGTTCTTAATATTATACAAAAATATAATATCTAATAAGGAAGATGATTTTTAAAAGTCCCCTAACCGTTATTTATCCGACGCATTTAATTAGCCTGACGGGAACCCATTTTTCAAATCGGTTTTTTGTAAATGAATTTTTTCAAAGATAAGAATGGAAATATTATAATTATTTCGAGATTTAATAATTGTCCCTTTCATGATAAAATATTTACATTCCCGTTTTATGATTGTATTGAAATTGGCCAACATTAAAGTTTGCGAAAGGAACGACAAGACCAAATGCTGCAACTGTCGTCATATCGCTCACAGAATTACCACAGTGGAAAATCTTATGTACCAAATAGAATTAAAATGTTGCATTCCTATTGAATTCGATCGTCTTCATTGTAGGCGCAATGAATACACCCACGCAAATGAGGTGGGATTAACAGTTATAAACAAAATGTTTTTCAATTTATTAAAATACTTAACGTAGTAAGAACGAATAATTATTGAAAGCCTCTCCATACTGCTATTGAAACAACATTTATTTAAAAACTGACGATTTTTATTATCATCATAACTATTTTTTGTATATCAGAATATGAAGAAATAAACCAGATTCATATTTTAGGAGGGCAGAAGGAATTAATTGTCACAACCCTATTGAGATCAGCATTCAGTTGATTTAAATGGTGAATTTTTCAGAAACTTTAATCAGAAAGTCAACAAAGCGAATATTTAATACACATTTATTATTCGTAAAACAGAAAATATCTATTACAACAAGCTATATTTTTTAAATATAAATAAATCCAGAATTTTTTTTATTTACATAGCCTGGAATAACTTGTAAAGGATTTGAATTGTTTACATATAACGAAGTCAAGAGACACTAAATGCGATAAATTGAATGCATTACAAATTTAAGGATATTAAATTGGCATTTAATTTAGGTGTGACATTTCTTTACTAAATTTATCTTAACTAATCGTACTAGTACTTAAAATTTCATTCTAAACAGAGTTTAAAAGTGAAGGGTTGTAAGAATTTAAAAGATCATTAAAATTCATTTAAAAATTTAAAACATTCAAATTTTTGTTTAAAATTTGTAAAAATATTAATTAAATTATCAACTTGCACATTGTAAACGTATCCAAAGTAAATATAGAAATACATTATTGAAATCACATTTTAGGAGATCGCTATTTTTACGTGAAACCAAACTGCACTTTAAATATCAGAATGTATTAATAATATTAAATGCTTAAAAAATTATCTTACCAAAAATCGAAGTTTCATCAGTAATTTTATGAATGCGATAAAAATAATATAGATTATTAAATAAAATAGAGAACAGAACAATTAATAATAAAAAACGTTCTTATTTTCAGGCAAGTTATTCAATATTAACGAGCTATTTTTCCCCAGTTAGAATTCTATGAAAAACCATTTATTCTTCCTGCACTCGTGAGCCTCAAGCAATTCCTCAGAGGAGAATTCTGCGCTGCAAGAATCGCACTTTAAGCTTCTTCTTCTTCAGGGTGTTTTTAGCATGTGACGTTTGAGGTAGGAATTGCTAGCATACCTTTACCGCATTTATTAAATGCATATGGCTTTTCTCCAGAATGGGTGCCGGTGTGCCTGGTCAGTTCATAATAGAAAGCGAAACATTTTCCGCATTTCCTACATGAGTATGGCAAATCGCCAGTATGGATGCGTGTTTGCTTGCTCTCAGACTATTTTGGTAAACAAAACTTTTATCACATTCTCCACACGAGTATCGCGTTTCGCCATAGTGGATGTTGCTGTGGTCGCGCAATTGGGAAGGGTGCTCATAGCACTTACCACATTCCGCACATTCATACAGTTTATTCTCCAGGGTGTTTTGCGGACGAGGTTTATATATTTTCAATTATTCTTTATATTAAAAATGCTAAATTTAAATATCTTCCTTTCAGTTTTGACACTTTTAACTGAAGCTGCCATTCGCCATAGGCAGATGTAAAAGCAGATTCTACTACCAACGGTGCTCTATTAGAGGCCAAACTTCTGTTCATCCTCATTCAAAAGTTCAGCTATTATCACCGCATTCCTCGAGAATTGGCTCTGAGATTCACATAATCATTTTTCTGCAGTCCAATGGTAAAGCTTTATAGGTCCACAAATGTATCAAGCTAGCAATGATTCTGAAGCACCATAATCAGCCATGGTGCATAGCCGAAACTCAAATACGAAATCCTGTTGCACACACCACCAGAACGGTATGTTAACTCTACTCTCCAATAAATAAATTTTTACACTGCAAAAGCTTCTTCCTGTAATTGCTGTACTCTGCTGTTAATTCTTCTTCTGTAAAGCTGTACTTTTGAATATTCCTGGATAAATGACAGCTCACATTCTCAAGATCACATGGTACAAAATTAGTGTTTTAACGAAATGTGTGAAGTGCAGGCAAAACCATGCAGGGCTCCTTTATACAGCTTATGCCTTCACTTCCCACCATGTTTTCCTATATAGCAAATGTGTGTTTTAGTAATGTCATCTGTTAATTCATCGGTTTTCATTGTTTTTCTTGGTTTATCACCATCAAACTTAATTATAGTTGTACCAGAAAGACCTTACGTTTTTGTGAAGCGACACCTTTGAACATTTCGTCCGATACACACCTCTCATCAAAATTACCGATCGTTCTATGACATTTAAAAGACATCCACAGGATTTCTTTCTCCTACTGCATACCAACTCACTTTCACACTTTTGCCAAAAGCGGTCTTTCAATCCACTCTTTTCTTTTGCACTCACGTTTTCTCTTCCTAACATCTGCATATAAGGATCTGAATGGCTGTGGAGCGGCTAGCGCTTCGGCGCTCGGTACCACAGGTTTCGTCTGAGTCCCGGTGGTGCCATGTATGTTTGTAGTGGTTCGGAACCACTTTAAACCGTAGGTTCCGACTCCTAATAGGACAGTAGAAGCGTTGCGAGGGGCATTGTTACTCCACGTCCGTGGCTTATTCAAGTTACACGCATCCTTGGGTAATGCAAAGTGAGTAACGTCTGTGCAGCGCTTGCCTTAAAGGCATCAAGACCAAGCTGTCTAAGTGTTTGCCAACTGCATTAGAAAGAAACATTTGCATATAAATCTTGCTTCTGGCTGACTTAGGGTCATTTACTGCAATAAGCCGTTTTCAATAATATTATGGTTGTCCTCATAGAAAGAATCTGAAATAGTGCTGAGTGCTGCACGCCACTATATATATATTTCAATGTTTATTATATTAGCTATTGATATTAACAATAAGTATGGGCATTGTTTTGGGCAATTGTGTATTGTCTGCGAAATAGCAGAGAAAATTCTGCTTTCAAAATGACATGATGTTTTCGGAAGAAGAAAAAAGTCATCTGAAATTTTATAGGTTTTAAATTATTTTTTATGGTACACTCATGTCCATAAATTAAGGATAATGAAGTTCAGGCAAAGAAAAGAGACAAAAGCAAAACAAATTTGACTTATTTGTAAAGTCTATTTATTAAACAAAAAGGTAAAGAGCAAAAAAAGATGCTATATGTTTGACATAATTAATAAAATTGCGATTTTTTACTCCCTGGAACAAATTTCAAAAAAGAACCTATTTACAAAAAACAGTATAACATGGTTAGTATGACGGTTAATATGGAGTATGTCTCCCGGACGATAGCAATACAGGCCTTACAACGCCTAGGCATGCTGAGTATCAAATTATCAATCTGATCTTGGGGGAATATTACACCACTCATCAAGCAATGCCCTCCGAAGTTCCGGTTGACAGGTGGGAGGGGGTTGACGGGCTGCAATTCTGTCGGCCAAGCATATCCCACACATGTCTCTATTGGATTCAAGTCCGGTGAGTATGCTGGCCAATCCATACAGTGTGATATCCTCCAATTGAAGACATTCGTCTACAATGTTTGCACGGTGAGGACGGGCGTTGTCTATCCATAAACAGAAATTCAGCACCCATGGCGCCCCGAAACAAACGTACATGTTGTTCCAGAATGACATCAGATAGATGTGGCCTGTCATCGTTACACTCTGAACATGCAGGTCAGTTCTGGAACCAAGAATAATTCCTCCCCCAAACGAGCCATCCTGCACCACCGTAACGGTGTCGTTCAATGGTGTTCTCTTGGTGGTAACGGGTACCTGGCGTTCTCCATATGAAAGTCTGGCGAGAATCAGACTGCAACTAAACCTGGACTCGTCGGAAAACATCAGCCACCAGACCACTGT
>BPLQ01008809.1:0-16322 GCA_021605075.1 Caerostris darwini
TCTAATCTTTCGCTAACATCATGGATCATCAAGGGGAACGGAAAAAGGTTTTGCCAAAAGTCGCCAAGCTAATATGTTGTTTGTTGTTGTTTCTTATCCCACTTGGCTGGCCAAGCCCACGAGCCCATATGGACTCATGATTGAAGGGGAAGGAAGCAGCTTCTGTTGTGATGGAGCACCCGTAGGTAGAAGCCTGACTTTTGCTCCGTGACGCTCTTACAGTCATAGAAGACCGGGACCTACGGCTTAAAGTGGATTCCGAACCACTACAAACATCCATGGCACCGCCGGGATTCGAACCCGAAACCTGTGGCACCGAGCGCCAGAGCGCTAGACACTCGGCCATTCAGGTCCCAAATTTGCCAACGGCACGCAGTGTTCCCAGGTGGTCACCCACCCAAGTACTGACCGCTCCCAATGATGCTTAACTTCGGTGATCTAACGAGAACTGGTATATTCAGCATGGTACGACCGTTGGCGAAAAAAAAAAAAAAGATATAAATTTCATTATCATTTCTCATTAAATAATACTTAGCAATTAGGAACGAATATAATGTTATGATTATAACGACTGTACATTTTGGATTATTTATTTTATTAAGGAATTTTTCTTTTAGGAATTAAAATAATACAATAATATTTTTTCCGAAACTTAACATTCATTTTCGTTCTAGTTTACTTTTTTTTTTTTTATGATACGGCTTCGTATAGTATTGGGGTTTTTGTTTGTATTTAATTAACGATCTTGTTATTTATAGGCGTGTTTAAAAGACCATTTGAGGAATACCACACAGTTGATCCCAAATAAATGGATCCACCGTTTAAGGAAATGGGATGAAAAGAAAATAACGCCGTCTCAATGTTCCTCCATTTTTTATGTCTCGAAGGACAATGAATTATATTCATTCAACCTTCTTTTCACTGCAAGCATCTTATAAAAATATAATTGTTGTTAGATTTACGTCATATTTTTTAGTGTCTGTATTTTGTCATGACAAATTTCAAAAAGAAGTTATTTTGTTTATAAATATTTTTTTTTCTTCTAATGCAGCTGGCAGCCGTAATCTGTTTATAAATATCTAATCGTTAATTTCGTTACTCTTGCTATAAGTTAAACGAATAATATATTGATCATTTAAGTCTTCCAAAGAAGTAAGAATTATGATATACTTTGTAACAAAAAAGATTTGAGCATAAACAAAAAATCTATGAGATGATTATCATTGGTCAATTTATTTAGATACATATTTATGATATTTGTCACATTGTAAAGAAAATTTATTTTATCATGTTTACAAATGTAATTACACGGGGAATATTACACCACTCATCAAGCAATGCCCTCCGAAGTTCCGGTTGACAGGTTGGAGGGGTTTGACGGGCTGCAATTCGTCGGACAAGCATATCCCACACATGATCTATTGGATTCAAGTCCGATGTGTATGCTGGCCAATCCATACGGGTGATATCCTCCAATGGAAGACATTCGTCTACAATGTTTGCGCGGTGAGGACGGGCGTTGTCATCCATAAACAGAAATTCAGCACCCATGGCGCCCCGAAAAAAACGTACATGATGTTCCAGAATGACATCTCGATAGATGTGGCCTGTCATTGTGACACACTGAACATGCAGGTCAGTTCTGGAACCAAGAATAATTCCGCCCCAAACGAGCCATCCTGCACCACCGTAACGGTGTCGTTTAATGGTGTTCTTTTAGTGGTAACGGGTACCTGACGCTCTCCATATGAAAGTCCGGCGAGAATCAGACTGCAAACTAAGCCTGGACTCGTCGGAAAACATCACACCAGATCACTGTTGCGGTGTCCACAATGCATGCTCTCTACTCCAGGTAAATCGCATGCGACAGTGAGTTCCGGTAAATGGAACACATCTGACAGGCCTACGAGCATATAAAGCATTGTGCCCTAAGCGTCTGTACACGGTCTGCCTTGAAACTGTCGTACCGGTAGCAGAAGAGAGGTGGCGAGACAGGTCTGATGCTGTGCTCCGTCTGTTTCTTTTGGCAGTAACTGCTAAATACCGGTCCTCATTCGCGTTGTAATTCGGGGGTGACCTGTGCTGTAACATTTACTCACATTACCATCATGTTGGAATCGTTGCCTAAGTCTGGAGATGGCACTCTGGGCGATTCCAAGTTCATCGGATACTTAAAGCTGGGTACGTCCACATTCCAGTCGTCCGATAATTCTACCACTTAAAAAATCGTCCAAATGCTTCCTTTGTGCCATAGCTATGCGGTTATTGCACTGAAATGCTTTTAAAGCGCTTGTGAACAATTTTACTTCTTTGCCACCATTCCTTATATACCCCTCTCTTACATTCTCGGCATTGTGACGTACTATCCGCGCCATCTGGTGGTTTCCTGTAATTTGCATATTCTTCTTCAAGATGTGTGTGATAACTCTACAGGTGAAATTTTTATTTTAGAGTTCAATTTCTGTGTGATTCTGAATTATCCTTAATTTATGGACATGAGTGTATGTTAAACATATCATTGCGATGATTTAAGAAGACTTCCGAAGTGGCAAGGATTATGATATACTTTGCAACAAACAGATTTCCGTAATAAAAATCCATTACGTGATTATCATTGATGAATTTCATTAAATTCATATTTATCATCAGCATTGCCATCATCTGAGAAGAAACTACCCCATGGTTGGACAGAAGCTGTCTGCCCACAGATAGATTTCGAGACAGGAGACGTTTTTGTTTTACGGGGTTGTGTTGTCAGATCAACGCCCAACTCTCTACAGTCATATTAGACCATGATCTAAAGTTTAAAGAAGTCTGATTGGGTTTCGGGACGCTCTTACAGTTATATGAGCCCGGGACTCGAAACCGAAATTTGTGGCACCGACGGCAGAGTGTTAATCAGTCGGTCATTAAATTCCTCATATTTATCATATGCCTCTTAAAAGGCGAGATTTCATTTTATTATTTGTATAACATATAATTCAAAAATAATTTATCAGGTACTTCTATTAAAATGGTGCCTTATGTTTGTATAAATGTTGAAGATAAATTTAAGACACGAAACAACTATATTTATGTGTGCATGTTTCTTAGAATGTAAAAAAACTTACTTTTTAAAATAAAATATTGTTTTCTGACGTGACTTGCGTAAAACCTTTCTAAGACAAATTTATTCCTCTAAAAAACATTTGACGAAAATCTTTCCCGAGACAAAAAAATACCAAACCTCTTCCTTGCAGAATAATTATCCGTTTTTCTTTTATTTTCCCTCAAGAAATAAAATGGTTTCCGGTGCTAGTGTTATTAGCTTCTGGCTGGTTCTGAAGTAAAGAAGAACTAGCCCATAGTCCAGCGTGGAGGGCAGGGCTTTTGAAGTGAATACCCAACATGGGGCGAAATTGAGGCGCAAAGCGGTCTGCAGGGTGCCTAATGGGGCGAGTTGTGGAAGGCGAAAGAGAACCCTGCAGGCAGGTAATGACTCGGGAGAAATGCTTCTTGCCCACTGAAAGGCCTATTTGGCACACAATAAAAAAGAGCGCCGCCCTTTTGTCCTACTGGGAGAGCACTGCAGGGCACGCACTTGGGAGTAAGATTGAGACACGAACAAAGAGTTATTTTTTTCATTCCTAGAGTCTGGAAAGTGTTCGTTTAGTTTAACCTTGTAAGGTTTTGTTTTTAGGGCCACAGCTGCCTAGTGGCTAGCATTGAATGTCCAAACTAGGCAATTCAGGATGGTAAGTTCCCCTGTATATGTTAGTGGTGATAGGCGTCATAAATCCTTAGATAAGAATATTATTCTTAAGCTGAATTCGAGACGGAAATGAACATATCTCATATGACACTCAATCTCAAATATCTCATATGACACTCAATTAGAAATGTATGGGGCCTGAATGGACGAGTAATAGAGGTTTCGAGTTCGAGTCTCGGCGGTGCCATGGACGTTTGTAAGGGTCCGTTTTAAGCCGCAGATCCCTGTCTCATCGTCCATAGAACCATAGAAAGTTACGGAGACCAGTCAGGCTTCTCTCACCCCAGAAGTTGAATTGACCCCTCTTAAGAAAGTAAAAAAATGCTCTATAGCAGATAGATCTTGAGATCTGATTAACAATTAACCCCAGTGAATGTTGCTAATCTCTAGAAATGAGTACATACAACTACAAATAAATACTACCATTTGATTAAATTGATTAAAAGTCTACCCATAGATTTAAATTTTAATTTCACTTGTTACGAAAAAAATAACTTTCTTACAATACTGATTTCAGATGTACAAAATATGAATAAAGTTTAATTCACCTTTCACAAAGCTGACAGAAATGGAATTAAAAATTTAATTACGGTTCGTCTGCAGCAATCAATGGGGAACGCACTGCATTAATTAATTCTGCAGAAAAGCATATTTATCACGTGGATATGAATTTCGTCTCCTGCGCTAATCCCCGGGAGTTAGTGCAAAAATTAAATGCAATCTTACACTCATGCATCTCTTGTTTTAGCGAATACCGTAAAATAAACATACTTATTATGGGTTTAAAACTATAAAGCAGTACATTTGTGAATCAATATTGCTATTTAAAATAGGAGGACATATTGAATATATAAGGTTTAAAAGTACTTACATTTATCTTGTGTATTTCAACTCATTAATACTACATGGGATATCTCAAACTTTTTGTGACGCAACATATTATATTTATCAGTAAATAAGATTATGTACACGGTCTGTATCTTTCTTCTAGTTATTGTAATTAAAAACTTAAAATAGTTTCTTTTCATCACAATATTTAACACTCAAAATTACTTAAATTTCTTACAATTTAGTCCTTTTTAGGAGAAATTAATACATTTTCTTCATTTGATTTCTTAAATGCATGATTAATTAAAGATAAATATTGTCAAGAAAGACAATTTTCAACGATTCAGTAGTGATTTGAGAAATCATCCCCAGTGCCCATCTGCATGCTTGCAGATTTCTAGACTTTGGATGATTCTTTTTTTTTACGGGATAGGGTTGTCAGCCCTACGCACTACGCTCTACGGTCATATGAAACTGAGACCTATGGTTTAAGCTGGATTCCGAACCACTACAAGTATCCACGGCAACGTCGGGAGTAGGAAACAAACTTGTGGTCTCGAGAGTCAGAGCGCTATTTATTCAGCCATGATACCCCGATTCGATACAAAAACTTGCATATATTCGAAAGGAACACACAAAAAGACGCAGTTGGTCTTTCTTACATCCATGTACTGTCAGGAGTGTGTTGGACGTGTGGAATGGGCTTGGGTTCGTTTTTCTTCAATACGAGATGATCTTTTCTTTAAATATCTAATAATAAAAACAAAAATCCTTGTATAAACTATAGGCTACTAATGTGCGAAAATTTTGATTCCTTCGTTATCCAAAAAAAATGCAGGACAAAATTAATTAAATTCTTAACTTGCTAACTTCTTTCTCCACCAGACCATCCATACAATGTCATGGCACCGATGCTTAGGCTATTCCAACCAGAGTAGGAAACATGAGAATTCTATTAGGAGAGTTGTTCTCATGAACGTCAATGGATCGGCACCAAAATATTAGGCACAAAACTGTGTTCTTGCAACAGAATAAGTCAAATTAGCTGAAATAATAGTCAACGTTATTCACTACGCTACAAGAATAATCGCGGGGCCTGAAGGGCCGAATGACTAGCACTCGGTGTCACAGGTTCCGGGTTCGGGTCTCGGTGGTGCCATGGGTGTTTGTAATGATTCTGAATCCCCTTTGAGAAGTAAGTCCCGGTTTCATATTACTGTAACGCAGCGTCATAAAGTCTAATCAGACTTCTCACCCCTACCCAAACAGTACAGGAGTAACTCAGCTCTAGGCACAGTGATGTGGTGTGATGTGGTAGTATCAGCAAGAGGCGGATCAAAGTCCGGCTGCCTACTGGCAGATTTCGAGACGAGAAAGATGATTTTCTTTTTAAGGGGTAGTATTTATACTTGATCTAATTTTTAAAGTCGATTCAGAAACATTACATCCATGGCACCACTAGGACCTGAACACGAAACCTGTGGCACTGACCTCCAGATCGCTAGTCACTCACTAGACAGATAATTTTAATGCATCTATCAACTTTGGGATAAAACATGGCAGGATAAAAAAAAATTATAAAATTTAACCACTAATTAATTTGGCATTTTGCTGTCGCACTTTTCTTTTTGGCTTCGCCATTTTTGGATAATTGATATTAATGAATGCATTGTAACTATAAAAAAATTAGCTTTACTACATATTTAGTGTTCTACTGCTATTGGTCTTGTTAAATTATTATTTTTTTTTTTTGGTAGAGGAAAAAGTATATCTGGAAGTAAGAATATATTCAAAATAAAAAGTTATCCCATATACAAAGACTTGTTCTTTAAAAAAAATAACATACACTAATTAGAAATATATGTACATCAACAAATACTGAAACTTACAATTTTTTCTTACATTTACCTACCAATGGCAAAACAAGCATAAAAATTTTCTGAATCAGAATTTATCTGTGCAATGCTCTTGCAATACAGTTTAAACGCTTTTTTTTACTACATCTGAAATAAATTGACGCGGAAAGAAAATGTCACTTACAAGAAAAATATTTTAGCGGTGTTTTTATTTGCACTAACAAAAGAACTCCCATTTTTTTATGGGGTGTTTTCACCATTAAAAGATTTTTTTTTAGAATAGTTACACGTCTTTTTCTTTTGGCAGATTAAAAAAAAAAATTCTTCCTTACGAGTTTCGACTTAGTGTTTATTTTTGTCTCCGTTAACGAATACACATCCCGTGAGATATTCCGAGTCAATCCGTACGGATTTAAAACAAAATGAAACAACTTTTTTTCCCCTTTTTTTTTGTAAATTCATTTATATTGGAAAAGTTTTTCCTCAAATAAAAAATTTATTTCTGAAATAAATATAAAATTAATTCCTTATCAAATGTTGTTTAGTTCACTGCAATATTAAAAAATATATAATAATGCATCCAAAATATATTTGATGATTATTCCTGTTCAACCTTTAATGAAAAATATCAAATTACAAAGTTTTATGTGGGCCTGTTGGCCAAACGGCCGCTTCGGCGCTCAGTAGCACCTGTTTTTCGAGTTCCGGTACTGACAGTGCTATGGATGTTTGTAGTGGTTCAGAATGCACTTTAAACCGTAATTCCTTGTGTAATAGAATAGTAAGGCTTTGTGGGGGTAGTGAAACTCGCATCCGTAGCCTATCTTCAAGGTACAGGGGCCACGTTGGTAGTGCTAAAATGAGTGACAACGGTGCAAGCCTTGCTTATGGCATCTCTGTATTGCCAGCTGCATTAAGAAAAAATATATATATATATGCTATTCTAAAAAAAATCGGTGTAAGTAGCAATAAAAAAATTTGTAGATTTTTATTCTGTATGCTATGTAAATATATGTTATTGTAAAAATATTCAGTGCAAATAGTAATAAAAAAATTTGTCATTTTTTTTTTTTTTTTTTTTTTTTGGAAATTCATTTGTAAAAAATTCTGCTTTTTTTAAATACTATTTCGTATGTTGTTTTTTTAAAGAAATATCTGAAATTTCCCCCGACATCTCAAGATAGTAGCTTTATAAACGAAGATGTATTCTTGAGAATTTTCTTAGGGGCAACTGGCAAAGATTTATTTTGATTGCTGTATAATTAAAAAAGATAAAAAAAATTGTACAAATACATTTTTTCTGTGTAAATAGCAAAACAGAAATTTATGTATATATATATTGTTAATTACTAAAATAAATGTTTATTTTTTTTAATACTGCTTATATAAATTTTATAGAGACATGTCCCATTTGACCAATCATCCCAAGATATCAGATTTTATAAAGATTAAGTATTATTGAGAATTTTCTCAGGGTAACTGATCAAATTTTGCTTTGTAACTGAGATAATTGAAACATAATTCATTCAGCTGATACGAAACTCGGTCCAAAAGCATTTGTCATTCTATTAGACTTTAAAATAATTGTTTTGTAATATTTAATGATATGAACCAATAAATGTCATAGAATAGAAGAGAATTTGATAGAAAATTATCATCGCTTCATCCTCTGTGATTACGATTCAAGATCTACTAATTATATCATTTTGTGAAAGAGGATTACAACTTTGACAGTGATTAAAACTCCAATTGTCCATTCAATGTGTCAGAGGACGTAGATGTGATTGTATTCTATTATGCTGAAAAGTATTTTCAAAAGTAATCTAACCATTTTATTATATTCTAATAAAATGTTTACGACATTAATATTATGAAACCGCATAATATCTAAGTGGCATATTAAAAAAGCAACTTTTGCATAACGAATAAAAAACAGTAACAATGCTAATTATAAATATCAGAAAACTAATGATTCATTAAATTATTTAATATTTTTAAATTCGTATAACCTTTTTCATATTTTTCTATTTATATAATGACTCATTAATATATTTTCAAAAGTAGTCTAGTCGCTTTATTATTTGCTAACAAAATTTGTTTAATTTTAGTATTCTGAAACAGTGCAATCTCACGTTGATATTAAAAAAAGCAAATTTTTGCATAACGAATAAAAAACTGTAAATTTGTTTATGATAAATGTTCAGAAATTAATGAATCATTAAATTAATTAATCTGTTTTTATTCACATAGGATTTTTAATCTTTTTTTCAATTCCTTTTATTAGCTCACACTCTCCCTACATATATATCTTGTTCAAATTTCCAATCGTTCATAAAATACTTTTTATTCATCCACTCAAGATCAAATGCATTTTTTTGAACTTGTAGTGGATGACACTTGATGCTAATACAGTTTTTTTCAAATATTAATTGATTCATTAATTAATTTTAATTTTTTTTATATTTAAGTTGCATATATCTACCAATAGATGGTGCCAGATAAACTTAAAAAAAATGAATGAAAATTATTTCTAAATGACTTTCTGTATTATAGTGAACAAAAGTAGGAATTGACTTCATAATTTTTTTTTATATTACTTATTAATTCACAGAACATTTAAAATTTCAATTCATAAACTGATTCAATAAATTACTTAATCTTTTTCAAATCATATGAAACAAATGGTTCATTGAATTGTTTAATCTTTTTCAAACATAATGATTCACTTAATACACCAAAAGAAAAAATCTGACAATGCAGCAAACCTAAAGAGACATCAACTCACTGTCTTCCAAAAAACATATTGCACCATCCAGTGCTGTGAGAGGACCTGACAGGTGTCTTTAAGCTGATTCAACCTGATTTCACGTGAACAAAAAAACCCAGTGGATTTGTTTTCTGTAGCTTTGCCGGTATCCAGCAGACAATCTTACCCCAAGAATCCCAAATGCAATCTTCCTCTCTGGAAGGCAGAAAGAACACCTCTCCTGTTGTCACTTCTGTTTCGGAATAGAATGCTTCAGCACAAAAACAAGAAGAACGAAAAAAGAAAAAGAACACAACGGTGTGTTCAATACGTTTTCTTTTCTTTCTGCTTCAGGTTTTTTTCATTTTATTTTGTGGAATAAACAATGCGGGAGGAGGGTGAAAATAAACTTTGAAGGTTTAAATCTATACGGAATTTTTGTATCTTTTATTTTGCTACAGTTGATGATAAAATTCTTTGGAGATAGAAAAAAAAGCAATATAACGGAAACTATCCTCGAAGGTTTGGCTTGTAGCTCTGTGGTCATTTTGTGCACACTTTGGACTAATTAGACCAGGACCTACAGTTTAACTCCCATTCAGAAACACTCATAACCATTTATGCCAAAGCCAGGATTCAAACCTAAAGCTTGTAGTACCAATTACCAAATCGTTGGCCAATTGGCCTTCAGCCGCTACCATCAAAGAGATAAACTGTTTTGATAGTACAATTTATTGTCTCTAGATTTAATATTTTTTTTGCAATGATTCTAGTAAATAAAATAAATTAATATTTTTATTATTATATATAATGATATTGTCTTGTAATAAGGATTTTGGTGCTCAGTACTAACATTTAAAGCAGTGGAGCTTTTTAAAAAAAGATACAACGTCCATGACACAGAATCAATGGGAACACATATTGAAGGTTTAAAACTGTATATTTTATTACTGTTTTTTTTTATTTTAGCGAGTCTGGCTTAAGTTGATGTGGAAGCTGGTTGATATAGAAAAAAAAGGCAATATTATATTCAAAGAGTTGAACAATTTTCGTATTTCTTCTTATCTGCCCCTGAATTTAGGTTTTTCATTTTCTATATTGATTATGGTAAATAAAAAAATTATCTTGGATCTATGAAAATTAGTCTTACTTTTTGGGCACAGTAGTTTTACCTTCATCTAAGAGTAGAAGAAAAAAATGTAAAAGTCATTTAACTCCCGTAATGTTTTATAGCACTGTAACTAATCGCTTAAAACGAAGGAAAGTGAGTCGTTTGAAATAGATAAATACCAATTTAGATTTTAAAGTAGGATTCAATAAAAAAATGTTTTTATAGCATGGCCTATTTCCAACGAATGCTGGTACATTTTGCAGAAAACCCCTCGCCTTCGAACAGAAAGAAAACACCTTGTAAGAGACAGCAATGCCGAAGTGAAGCCACTTAGCCCTCTGCCACTCAACCTTCCAATGACACGTTTGCCTAATCCAATATCTTGGTGGAAGGACTCCATAAATTTCCACCATCCACCCCTGAAACCATAGGGGAGAAGAATAATGAAAGAAAACCCCCCAACACATCTCAGGGGTGTTTGGTTATCAGCATCATGTCTGTGGAGGGCAAAATGGAGTTATCTCGTCTCAACACTTTCCTAATAAATGTTGCAGATGAACATGACTATCCAATCAGGGAGGGATTATGTCGGGCAGAATTATTTACAGCTGACCTAATCGCATTTTAAAGTTTCATGTGCATCTAAAGGATGTGTTCCTACTCTATTAAATTATCTTATTAACTCTATCTCGCAGTTTGTAGTTCGATCTAAGCAACCTGTAGCTGTATAGTGTTAAAGTATCTACCGATAGGGAATAATATCTTAATTTTAATTCATTATAGCAGTGAACTGTTTTGGTAACAGAATTCAGGTCCAGTACACAATTACCCATTTAATGGGAAACCATTAAAATATATTGCAGTTACATATTATACTGCATGTTTTAAAATTGTTTTATCGGCAATGTTTCTAAATTTGAATTTTCTCATCTCCTTTTTTTCGGTCCAATCAGTCGTCCTAATTTAAAATAATCGTTTGTTTTCTGAAAGATGTGTTTCGTCTCTGAACTCCTTGGTCGACAAATGTTCGATATTGCAACATATTGACAATTATTGTCGATCACGTGATATATTTCGTACTGTTGTTGTTATCCAAAATGAAATCCTTTTGTACAAAATAACTCAAAATTGCCGTTATAACGCCTAATTTTATTAGAGAATATTTTGAAAATTCCTTTTACTCCTCATCTTCAGAAACGCCAATTTCGCCATCTTTATGCACTTGTTGTTCAAATAAATAATTAAATTCGTCGTTGGAATGACTTTCATCAGTTGTAACGTGTAATAATTCTTCAATATCATACATATTTATGATATCCAATCGTATTTTGTTAGCTAGATTGACGATATTGTCAACAACAATGAATCCCCATTGTGCCAACATCCTTGCTTATCTTCAATCATACATTCTTTCATACTCATTTTAGTTTATCGCTCATCTCATTTTAAGAAAGAGTGATGCTTTCTATAGCTTGCTTGCCTGCCTTGCTTGTTTGGTCTTGGATTACAAGGATTACCTGAGATATGCTTGCCTAATTACAAACTTTCTTATCTAAGGGTATATCAGACTTATTTTCGGTATATAAACGATAATTTCAATATCTTCAGAATTACCTGGTTTTGAACTGACATCCACTCGAAACGCCAATCACTCTAGCCACCAAATCCTGTAAGATAATGGATTGTGTCTCTGATTTTATATCAACCATTGCTTTCTTTTTAGAAGTTTTACGCATTTTTTTTTCTTTTTCCGATTTATTATAGAAGAAAAAAAGAAACTAAATACATTACATGAGTTAAAAACCGTTTTTTTTTCATTCCTCAATCAAATATTGGAGCAGAAAAGACGGACTTCTTTTTATTGAATTCCTAAGAAAAATCAAAGAATGGCTTCGCGTGTGTTCCGCCTTGAATGTGAAATCAAACAGGTAATATTTGCAGAGAATTTAACTTCGGGTTCGTAATTTCTTGCCTTCAGCGAATGCCTGTTAGGAAATCAGTAGAATTCAGGTCTGTTTTTTCCCAGCATGCTTTTGGGAAAAAGTCCGAAATAAGGAACCGAAATTTTATAAACATTGTAACCTCAAATCAGATTTTGAAAAAGGAAATTTAAGCAAAGGAATTGTTTTGCTTTACTTTAAATAATTTACGACGGAAATTTAATCCCAAACCATATTTAACTATAAATTGAATTAATTTATTCAACTTTATTTTCTAGAGATTTTATTTTTAATCCAACCCGCATGAAATATCGGTATTGGAATGATATTTATAACAAATAATTAATAAATTTCAGCAAAACTATACTCAATTTCAATTAAAAATTGGGATGAAGTCTATTAAACATTATTATCTGGGAAATATTTTTTAATATTTATCTTAATCTTGAAATATAAACTGAAATTATTAATAGAATATTTCATTTAATAGAACTTTAAAAAAATAACTGAAATTTATAATAACTAATAAAACTTTACATTTTTTTTGTATATACATAGAAGGATTTCGTGTTCCATTATTATATATAACGTCATGAACGTTATAACATTATCAACAGTTATCATGGGTTGTTTTTCATCCCACTTGGTAGACAGCAACATCTAGACCAAGTCGAAGAACCTGTGTGGTCTAATGGAAGGAGGGAAATTGGTTGGGAAACTTCAGTTGTGGTGTATCACCCATGGATAAAATTCTTAACTGCCTCCGTGACGCTTACTTTTTACGGGGTAGGGTTGCCAGTCCTACTACTAGCGCTCTACGGTCATATTAAACCAGAACACATTTATTATAGATTCCGAACCACTAAAAATATCCCGGTCCCGACCAGGACACGAAATCGAAACCTGTGCCTCCGAGCGTCAGCCACTCAGTCATCAGGTCCCTTCTGTTATTATGTAAACAGGACATTTATTTCCTGAGGTAATAAATCAGTTTTTACGTGTACGTATGTGAGGAAAACCGGGAACTGTCGTTGCAAGATGTTTTACACACGTTGTCACAATAATTCGTTGATTCTCCTCTTTTGTGAAAGCAATGGCTACAATGGCTTGCTAGCTGTGTACTTTAAACACAGGTCCACGAATCAGACAGATAATAATTTGACAAAAAATAAATAAATATTAAATTGTAAAAATAAATATTACTTATTAACTTTAATTATTACTTAGCAAATAGCTATTACAGTTCTTTCATTTAATTATTATTTATTAAACAATTATTAAAATTGTTTAATTAAGTAATTATTATAAAAATAATTATTATTTTTATCTTCTTTTACCTTTTATTTTCCCTTTTAGTTTTATTTTGTATGATAATTATTTCTAAATTAGATAAATAATTTTTTTATAAAATAAATCTTCATTAAAAAAATATTCTTTATACAATTGCATTTTTAAAGTTTTTTTTGCAGAAGAAACCCTTTGTAAATTTCATTTAAAATTACTTTATTTAAGTGCGTTTATTTTTAATATTACTAAAATAATAAATAAAAATAATAAATAAAAATAATAAATAATTTTTTTCACAGACATATAAGTAGAGATATCGTTCACCTAATTTAAATGTTCATTCACTCCTTGTTTTCTTTCATTTAGAACAAAGTGTTTACAAAAAAAAAAAAAAAAAAAAAAAAAAAATACGAATAACATTTTTTTTATAACGAAGATAAACACACATCAAAAAACTGGATTAATACCCCACAAGTCTTTAGAATTTACAAATCAGAGCAAACACATTAGAACGAAGTATTCTAAAAAACAATGTAAATATACAGAGCGAGTCTTTATCACAAAGATAAACACTCCTCTAAAACGTCCATTATTAAACAACAGTTTAGTATTTAGATAGGAACAAAAAAGTTATATTGTGCGCCTAGATATTAATCCCTTCATTTTTTTCCATTTGAAATATACTATCCCCGAAAAAAATAGTGAAAACGGAACAATCAGATCAATATCCTACAAAAACCTGCAATATTAGCATTAGAATTTAGAATATCTACATGAACTGCACAAAAAAAGAACGAAATTTACTGCCAAATTTTCATCGCTAAAGCACCTAAATATTAATCCATTCAACTTTTTCGTCATTTAAAATATACTTTCCACGGAAAACATATTGAGAACGGAACATACAGAAGATCAATACCCAACAAAAACCTGCAGTACTTAGCATTGGAATTTAGAATTTCTACGTGAACAACGCACAAAATAAGATATTGTACTGTCAATTCATTTTTCTTTTTCTTTCATTTTTCAGTTCAAGAAAAAGATACTTAGAATTATTTCTTGAGAGTAACAAAAACCTACACTAATAAAAATTAGAATTTCTGCATGAACAAAAAATAATAATAAAATAAAATAAGTAAAAAGAAATATATATTATTCACTCAATGCAAATATTAATAAGTTCAACCTTTTTCATTCACAATATACTTCTCTTGAAAAAAATAGTGAGAACAATTTTTTATCAAAAAGATAAACATGCAACAAAAATTGGGATGCTGACGAAATTCTATCAGAAAGAGCTCCAGTGTGTCCTTCGAAATTCAGTGAACAACTAAACTCGTACTGTCGTCAACATCGTTTTTAACAGAAAATTGTATAAAGCGCATCGTGGAAATATCTAGGTTCCTATAGTCGCAAAAGGGATGAAATTTGAATCTTTTTTTTATTTTTGGATAATAAATGTATAAATGGCATCAAAGAAAATTGTGGCATAACGTACCCGTGAAAGATATTAAAGTTTGGTGTCAAAACACATGCGTGATATTGTTATATTTTATATTTCAATGCCAATTTTTCCTGCGAGATGATTACCAAAAAAGAAATAATCTCTGATTAAAAACATTGCAAAAACCAACGAAAAGACTCGAAAGGTTTCCTTTGAAATAGTGTATACTACTAATTGATGCAAATTTCAATTTTTTTAATTACACGACTGAATAAAGTCCGCTTCATTTAAAGGATTTGAAAAACAATTTACCACTAATTACATGGCTACATAAATTCCTTCAAACATAATCCCATAGCTCGACGTAATGGTAAAGTGGATAGTTTTTATGTAGGTTCGGTTTAGTTTGTCGCTATACGGTCATTTTGTGAACACTTCAGGCTAATTAGACCAGAAACTACAGTTTAACGTGGATTCCGAACCACTAACAAACATCCATGCCATCACCAGGGTTCGAAATTAAAGCCTGTGGTTTCAAAGCCCAGAGAGCTAGCCAATTGAGTTTTTATGTAGGAGGGCCTATGTTTTAATTCACTAGCTGCATCTGTTGTAGTTACTGTTTTCAGAAATGAGGAAATAGGATAGCGATTGTGTCAACGTGTATGAAAAGGTTTCTCACCGATATTTAGGATTTATGGTTGGGATTTTTCTCTTTTCTCGCCCAAGACACATAAATGCAAAAAACAAAAAAATAATAGCAATAATAATGGTCTCCTCGTATCCAACAGTCGGTTGGGCTTTCGTGGTAAACATCAATGGACCAAGCGTCCCACTAATGTCCAAATTAAAAGTAAACATATGATTCCAGAATGAGATAAAAAATATTTATTAAGGAAGTATTACTGTTACACGGTTTTTATTCTCAACCATAGAACAGTAATAAAATAATGCCCATGCCTCTATTCTAAAGGAACAAAAGTTGGGGCAAACACTTCCAGTTTTTTCGTGCTAGAATTGGCGCTTCTTCGCCAATTGGCCTCTTTTCTTTGAGAGCAATCAATTAAAAAAAAATAATACGAAACGATTCCAGAATTATTGACAAATTTTTCTACAGAATTATGCATTTATTTAACTATGTGTTTAATAAAAATAAACAGATACAATAAAAGTTATCTTGTTTATAACTCTCAACATTTTGTATGAAATCTAAGAAACCCTACGAAAAGTTCATATAAATGAATATTTAATTTGTTAATCATTTTTTGAGGGGGGATATCACACAAGAAAATTTATTAATAGAATATAAATGTCAAATATTTACAAAAGTTAAATTTAAATTAAATTAAATTGAATCATTTT
>BPLQ01008810.1:0-13353 GCA_021605075.1 Caerostris darwini
CTCCACTTGTACCCATTCTCCATTGTGTATCAAATGCATAGTAATCTCAAAATTTAAACGCCTTTCAGATCCTTATATAATCTAGTAGAAATATCGTGCGGCTTTCATCTTAGTTCTAGATCACCCCTTTCAGAACAAACATTCTTAATTTTAAAATATATCATGAATGCCTATTTGCCTATCTTTTCTTGCCCGGAAATTTATATATTCAAAATATAAGACAAAAAATAATAATCCTTTTTTTTATTGTAAAAATTTTTGTAATGTAGTCGGCAATACAGAGACAGAAGCAAGTGCTGCATCGATGTTACTGATTTAGCACTATACAGGAGGCATGTGTAGCATGAAGATATGCTACGGACGCGAGTAACCCTACCCCCGCAACGTTCTACTATCCTATCAGACAGGGAATCTACTGTTTAAAGAGGATTCCGAACAACTACAGAAATCCACGGCCCCGCCGGCACTCGAACCCGAAAGCTGTGGTAGCGAGCGCCAGAACGCTAGCCACTTGCTTACCATGCCCTTCTAAAGGAAAAATATAAAGTACGTTAAGTAAGTAAGACACAAACATGTTTTAAATTAATTTTGCTAAACAAATTTTAAACTAAACTAATTTTGCTAAATTAATTTTGCTTGTTCAAATATTATAATTCCTTGCCACGCATGTGTCTTTTTCTTTGCAAATAATTTTATTAAAAATCTTAGTTTTTATATTAGAAAAGAACGTCTTTGATTTCCATTTAAAAATTTGAACAGTATAGTTATTAGTTGAGCATTCGTTAGTGGAATTTTAATTATATTATCATAATTGCTGTTGACCTTTCCCTCTCATTTTCAATGTGAAGCTTAGAAACGATGAATATTTTTTAAGCTTACATATTCAAACGAATGCAGGTTCTTCCAAATATTTTTTAAGTAAATGATATTTTTTCGATTGCGAAACGAATCACAAAAGTTCCGAAGACAATTTCTCGACGAGAGCATTGTTATTAAAAAATTCAAAGATGTATTGAATTTTTCATATGATATCTTTGTTGTTATGCATTTTTTTTTAAGGAGATTGAAATCCGCGTATTTGAATCCCCCAAAGGAAATTTTACACCGGAAAAACTTTTGCTTTGTTAGAGTTTTCTGGCGCGCACAAAAGGTAGAAGAGCGCTCTGGTGGTTATAAATTTCGCCAACAACAAAGGTGAAAGTAAGTATCTGGCACAATTCCAACTTGGCTTGAAGACGGAACGAAGCTTTATTGATTTATTTCAATCTCTGTAAAAAAGATACAGTCTGTTTGAGGAAGAGATCGAATACGAGAAAAGAACAACCACAAAAAAAAAAGGAACAGAAACCACAACACAGCATATTCTTTTTCTTGGAAGATCTTGATCATTTGCTCGCTCTCTTACTTCTCTTTAAGTCTTCCAGCAGAAATTGCGTTGCCATTTTGGAAATCTAAAATCCAAGTGCGTACAGCCGCCAGCTTCTGTAAACAACTACTGCACTAGAGCCAAACCTTATTTGTAGAGTAGCTTTTTTTTTTTTTTTTTCTTTCGTTCTGCAGAATAGAAAAAAAGAAAGAATTGAATCATGAAATCGTTATGCAAAAAAATATATATATAAATAAAATAAAGAAATATTGAATAAAGAAAAACCTTAGAAAGAAATTCTTTTTTTTTAAAGAAAGAATCTTCTTGTACGCGGAAAAGTTTGCTGCGAAGTCCTTCGCAATCGAAATGCAGAAAAGCACGAATTAGAGAGGAGGAAAAATTAAAATTTCAACACACAAGATGGAAAACTGGAAGTTATTCAGATCAGCTCGAGCGAAACTGGCAACAGCGCAGGGAAGAAACAATCACTCTGCATGCAAAGTACTCCTGGAAACGGCTGGCGAATGGGTCCTCGGCTTGTTAGGTTCGAAAGATTTTCTCGTTAGAACTGGGGTCGGAAAGAATTTCCGAGTGCCTCCGTCCATCCTGAAGAAGAAGGGGAAAAGAAGAATAGATCTTCTAATCGTTACGGAATAATGTGATCCCTTTAGGACGGGGTTAAGGCTTATGTTTACAAGGTTCTTTTCCCCAGATCGATGGTCCTGTGACAATTGTCTCCTTTCATGGCAAACCGGATCCATCTTCACATTCTGATCTCATTCAATCGAATCCTATAAATGTAGAGTTGTACTTCCCTTCTTGTGATCTATATGCAATTCTTGAAGACAATTTTTATTTAAATTTAAATTCTATGATTTTCAGTCGATATTCTTGATAAATAAAAAGCTATTATTTGTAAGATATTTTTAAACAGAACTTCGTTAATTATCATATAAAGTTTGAAAGTGATTATGTACATATTATTTAAATGATTTTTCATAAAATTATCATTCAGTTATTTATGTATTATATATATAACTAACTTAAATAAATGATGATTCTCATAAAATCATCGAATTTAATTTGCAGCAATTAAGTAATCATTAAATTAATAACTGATTATATCCTAAAATATTTTAATTTTTCCAGAATCAAGATTGTTCAAACTTAGAATGTAAAAGAATGTTCTAAGTATTAACGATATGTTCTGGCCATCGGTGCCACAGGTTTCGGGTTCCAGTTCCCGCTGTGCCATGGATGTTTGTAGTGGTTCGGAATCCACTTTAAACCGTGGGTCCCAGTAAGCGTAAGTCTAAGTCTGACAACCCTACCTCATAAAAAGAAAACATCTTCTGTCTCGAAATCTGCCAGCAGGCTGACGGCCTTGGTCCACTGTGGGGCTTGTGTGCCACTGTTAATGATGATTAACACTATAGTATAAAATAGGTAAAACGTTTAATATTTTTTTTTAATTTAATTTTTCTAACTATTTTTTTCTCTTTCTTTCCCCCACGCTTCATCTCCTGCCCCTAAGTTTATGTAGCCCTCTACCAATTAGAATGAAGGAGGTGGACCATCAGTGGGTCTCGTGTATACCATAAACAGAGCACCGATGGGTAATGGCAGGACTTTTACACGTAACTGCCCCGCATTTAAGTGTTGTATGTGGGGAAAACTCGGCAACTTCCTAACAACAATAAGAACAAACGTTTATAATTTTCATAAGCTCTAATAAAAAAAACAGAAAATAATTGGCCTTTTCGATATACAATTTCTCCATAAAAATATAGATGTGTCGTAAAAAGTAAAATATAAAAGTGAAAATAAAGAAGAAAGAACAATTTTTAAAGAAATTTGCAAATCTATTAAAAATCAAAAAAATTTTCAACGAAGGTATTTAGTTTAGGATACTAAATTTATAAGTTTTGTTCTTTCATTAAATTCTAACAGATCTTAAAAATAAAAAAACTATGAAATTCTTACCGATTTTATGAAAAGGCTCGTGAAAGAAATTTTAAAAATGATTACAGATTTCAGTGAAAATATCCGAAATTAAATGAGTTATTAAATATTAAATTGGGGGAACAGGGCGGTGTCAGTACAGATAAAAAATTAAGAACAAAAATAATTCCTTCTCTTTATAAATACACAAAAAGAATTTTTTAATTACTCATTTGTCTTAAAAGAGGCATTTAATTTAATTTCAAGTATTATAATGTAATTGTAATTTTCATAAACACTGATAATAATAAGAGCTTATGATTTTCATACGCAATAACAATAATAAGCATTTATGATTTTTATAAGCAATTATAATAGTAAATAATAGTTTTTCATACGCACAAATAAGAACAAGCGTTTATAATTTTCATATGCTCTAATAAAAAAAAATACAGAAAAAAATTGGCCGGTTCGATATACAACTTATCCATAAAAATATAGATGTGTCTTAAAAAGTAAAATATAAAAGTAAAAATAAAGAAGTAAGAACAATTTTTAAAGAAATTTGCAAATGTCTTAAAAATCAAAACAATTTTTAACGAAGGTATTTATTTTAGGGTACTAAATTTATAAGTTTTGTTCTTACATTAAATTCTAACAGATCTTAAAAATAAAAAAACTATGAAATTCTTACCGATTTTATAAAAAGCCTCGTGAAAGAAATTTTAAAAATAATTTCAGATTTCAGTGAAAATAGCCGAAATTGAAAGCGATCAATTACACGAAAAACCCACCTCCTCAAAACAATACCCATATATTTTATTGGTAATAATAAGCGCTTATAATTTTCATATGCACTAATAATAATAAGTATTTATAATTTGCACAAGCTTTAATAATAAAAAGCATTTATAATTTTCATAAACTCTAATATTGATAAGAATTTATAATTTTCTTAAGCTTTAATAATAATAAGCGCTTATAAATTTCCCAAGCTCTAATAATAAAAAGCATTTATAATTTTCATAAGCTCTAATAATAAGCATTTATAATTTTCATAAGCAAATATTTTAACAAATATATTTGTGGAATTTTCATCGCATTAGCATAATTGCTATGGACCTTTATATCCTTTTTTTAGAGGCCTGGTGGCTAGCGCTCTGGCTTTTGATATCCCAGTCTTCCTGTTGGAATCCTGGCGGTGGAATGGATGTTTTCAGTAGTTTTGAATCCATATTAAACAGTAGCTCTGTTCAGGCCAAAGTGTGCACAAGATGACCGTAGAACGACAAACCAACCAAATCTCATTTTTTATGCAAATTTCAGTGGAAATATCCGAACTTGAAAACGGTCAAGGACACGAAAAATCAACCTCCTCAAAACACTATCCGTAATAAACCTTCCCAAAACCGAAAATCAACTTACTCATACAATACCCAGAATAATAATAAGCATTTATAATTTTCATAACTAAATATTTTAACAAATATATTTGTGGAATTTTCATCGTATTAGCATAATTGTTACGGGTCTTTCCCTCTCATTTTCAATGTCTTTTCTTACCTTACCTTCTCAAATTAATGGGGTTTCTTCGAAATATTTTTTAAGTAAATGATATTTTTTCGATTGCGAAAAGAATCAAGAAAATTCCGAAGACAATTTCTCGATGAGAGCATTGCTAATAAAAAAAATTCAAAGATGAATTGAATTTTTCATATGATATCTGTGTTGCTATGCATTTTTTTTTTTTACCGATGAGATTGAAATCCGCGTATTTGATTCCCCCAAAGGAAATTTTACACCGGAAAAACTTTTGCTTTGTTAGAGTTTTCTGGCGCGCACAAAAGGTAGAAGAGCGCTCTGGTGGTTATAAATTTCGCCAACAACAGTGGTGAAAGTAAGTATCTGGCACAATTCCCACTTGGCTTGAAGAGGGAACGAAGGTTCATTGATCATGTTCAGTCGCTGTAAAAAGATACAGTCTGTTCGGGGGAAGAGAGAGAGGGATCGAATACGAAAAAAGAACAACCAGAAAAAAAGAACAGAAGCCACAACACAGCATATTCTTTTTCTTGGAAGGTTTCGATCATTTGCTCGCTCTCGTACTTCTCTTGAAGTTTTCCAGCAAAAATTGCGTTGTAATTTTGGAAATCTAAAATCCAAGTGAGTACAGCCGCCAGCTTCTGTAAACAACTGCACTAGAACGAAACCTTATTTGTATTGTAGCTAGGTTTTTTTCAGAATAAAAAAGAAAGAAAAGAATTGAATCATGAAATCGTTATGCAAATATATATATATATATATATATATATATAAAAAAAAATAGATATTAGATAAACAATAGACATAAATTCTTTTTTTAAAAGAAAGAAATAAAAGAGGATCTTCTTGTATGCGGAAAGGTTTGCTGCGAGGCCCTTCGCAATCGAAATGCAGAAAAGCACGAGTTAGAAGAAGAGGAAAAACAAAAATGGCAACACACAAGATGCAAAACTGGAAGTTATTCAGATCTGCTCAAGCGAAACTGGCAACAGCGCAGGGAAGAAACAATCACTCTGCATGCAAAGTACTCCTGGAAACGGCTGGCGAATGGGTCCTCGGCTTGTTAGGTTCGAAAGGCTTTCTCGTTAGAAAGGCACTCTGAAAGAATTTCCGAGTGCCTCCTTCCATCCCGAAGAAGAATAAAGAAAGAAGAATAGATCTTCTAATCGCTACGGAATAATGTGATCCCTTTTGGACGGGGTTAAGTCTTATGTTTACAAGGTTCTTTTCCTCTGATCAATGGTCCTGTGACAATTGTCGTCTCCTTTCCATGCAAACAACAGGGTCCATCTTCACATTCGGAAAAATAGTCTGATCTCATTCAATCGAATCCCATGTGTGTCTGATTTCCTTATTGCAATCTATTTTGTAATTCTGGAAGGCATCTTTTATTTTAATTTCAACGCTCAACGCTCTGTAATCTTATTAGACCTGCGGTTTAAAATAGATTTCAAACCACTTAAAATATCCATGACACCGCCGAAACTCGTACCAAGCGCCAGAATGCTAGCCACTCGGCCATCACCCCAAAATCTCATAAAAATCAACAAATTTTGAAAGAATTTAGTTAAATTTAAATTAGCTATTCTAAATATAGTTTACAATAATAGAATTTATTATAAGAAACACGTGTGTGACATATCTCAAAAAATTAAAAAATAGATAGAATTCTTAACGATTTTATAACAAAAGCTCGTGCAAGAAATTTAAAAATAAATTGCAGATTTCAGTGAAGACGTCCGAAACTAAAAGCTGTCAAGGACATGAAAACCCACCTTCTCAAAAAATAATATATTTTAAATGAGAATGTATAATTTTCATAAGCACTAATAACAATAAGCATTTAAAATTTTCATAATCACTAATAATAATAAGGATTTAGAAATTTTCTTAAGCATATATTTTAACAAATATATTTATGGAATTTTTAATCGAATCCGAGAAAAGAACGACCAGAAAAAAAAGAACAGAAGCCACAACACAGCATCTTCTTTTTCTTGGAAGATTTTGATAATTTGCTCGCTCTCGTACTTCTCTTTAAGTCTTCCCGCAAAAATTGCGTTGCCATTTTGCAAATCTAAAATCCAAATGCGTACAGCAGCCAGCCTCTGTAAACAATTACTGCACTAGAACGAAACTTTATTTGTATTGTAGCTAGCATTTTTGCTGAATAAAAAGTAAAGAATTGAATCATGAAATCGTTACGCAAAAAAAATTATATCTATATAAATAAATAAAATAAATATTCAACAAAAAAAACCTTACAAAGAAATTCTTTTTTTTTTAAAGACGAAAAAAAGAAAACAGGATCTTCTTGTAAGTGGAAAAAATTTGCTGCGATTCCCTTCGCAATCGAAATGCAGAAAAGCACGACTTAGAAAAGAGGTAACAACAAAAATGGCAACACACAGAATGCAAAACTGGAAGTTATTCAGATCATCTCGCGCGAATCTGGCAACAGCGCAGGGCAGAAATAATCACTCTGCATGCAAAGTACTCCCGGAAACGGCTGGCGAATGGGTCCTCGGCTTATTGGGTTCAAAAGAATTTCTCGTTAGAACTGGGGTCGGAAAGAATTTCCGAGTGCCTCCTTCCATCCCGAAGAAGAATAAAAAGAATAGATCTTCTAATCGTTACGGAATAATGTGATCCCTTTTGGATGGGGTTAAGTCTTATGTTTACAAGGTTCTTTTCCCTCAGATCGATGGTCCTGTGACTATTGTTGTCTCCTTTCCATGCAAACCGGATCTGTCTTCACATTGGGAAAAATAGTCTGATCTCATTCAATCGAATTTCATGTGTGTCGAGTTCTAATTTCCTTCCTACGATCTATGTGTAATTCTGGTAGAAGGCTTTTATTTTAATTTAAATTCCGTGGTTTTCAGTCGATATTCTTAATAAATAAAGCGCTTCTATTTTTAAGATATTTTGAAGCAGAACTTCGTTAATGATCATATAAAGTGTAAAAATGATTCTTGAAACATATTACTTGATAGGAAATATTTTTTATAGGCTTTTGCTTAAAATTGTCATTAAGTTATATTTTTGTTTTAATTACTTATCATTTATACATGTAAATGAATTAAATAACAGATGATTTGCATGTTATCATCGAATTTAATTTCGACAATTGAGTAATTATTAAATAAGTATTTGATAACGTCCTAAAATATTCTTATTTATATTTTGAAGTATCAAAATTGTTCAAACTTAACAATATAAATGAAATGTTCTAAGTATTAACGCTGTAGTATAAAATAAGTAAAATATTTACTTTTTTATAATTTTATTTTAATTTAATTATTCTAACTATTTTTCTTTTTCTTTTCACCACACTTCCCCTGTACCTAAGTCTATGTATCGCGTTACCACATAGAAAGATGAAGATGGAGCATCTATGGGCCTCGTGTATACCACAAATAGCCCACCGATGGGTGATGGGGAAGGACCTTTCGGCATAACTGCCCCCTATTTGCTTGTCGTACGGGGTAAAATCCGCAACCATCCCATCAGCCAGCTTGACTATCGATGCCAGACGGTTTTATACACATTATCACAATTGCCAACGAGTCGCCACATTCAGTGACTGCAACAGTGTCGTTAGGAGATTCAAACCTCAGCTCTCATTACTCTAATTGCTTCGAATAAAATATTTAAAATATGATCAGGTAAGCTCTAATAATAATAAACATTTATAATTTTCGTAAGCTCTAATAACAATAAGCATTTATAATTTTCATAAGCAAATATTTTAACAAATATATTTGTGGAATTTTTATTACATTAACATAATTGTTGTTGACCTTTCCCTCTTATTTTCAATGTGAAGTTTAGAAATGATGAATGTTATTTTAGCTTACATTTTGAAAACGAATGCAGTTTCTTCAAAATATTTTTTAAGTAAATGATATTTTTTCGATTGCGAAACGAATCACGAAAATTCCGAATACAATTTCTCGATGAGAGCATTGCTAATAAAAAAAATTCAAAGATGTATTGAATTTTTCATATGATATCTGTGTTGCTATGCATTTTTTTTTTTTTTTTTACCGATGAGATTGAAATCCGCGTATTTGATTCCCCCAAAGGAAATTTTACACCGGAAAACTTTTGCTTTGTTAGAGTTTTCAGGCGCACACAGAAGGTAAAAGAGCGCTCAAGTGGTTATAAATTTCGCCAACAACAAAGGTGAAAGAAAGTATCTGGCACAATTCCAACTTGGCTTAAAGACGGAACGAAGCTTTATTGATCATGTTCAGTCTCTGTAAAAAGATACAGTCTGTTCGTAGGAGGGAATGGAATACGAGAAAAGAGCAACCAGAAAAAAAAAGAACAGAAGCTACAACACGGCATATTCTTTTTCTTGAAGATTTTGATCATTTGCTCTCCCTCGTACTTCTCTTTAAGTCTTTCAGCGAAAATTGCGTTGTCATTTTGAAAATCTAAAATCCAAGTGCGTACAGCCGCCAGCTTCTGTAAACAACTACTGCACTAGAACGAAACCTTATTTGTAGTGTAGCTTGGGGTTTCAGAATGAAAAAAGAATTGAATCATGAAATCGTTACGCAAAAAAAAAAATTATGAATAAATAAAATAAATATTGAATAAAGAAAAACCTTAGAAAGGAATTCTTTTTTTTTTTTTTGTAAAGAAAAAATGACAAGAGGATCTTCTCGTATGCGGAAAAGTTTGCTGCGAGGCCTTCGCAATCGAAATGCAGAAAGGCACGAGTTAGGAGAGGAGGAAAAACAAAAATGGCAACACACAGAATGCAAAACTGGAAGTTATTCAGATCAGATCTGGCGAAACTGGCAACAGCAAATTTAATTTGCAACAATTAAGTAATCATTAAATTAGTGTTTGATAACGTCCTAAAATATTCTTATTTTTGTATATTTAAGTAAAGTATAAAAATTATTTAAATCTACAATATAAAAAAAATTTTATGAGGGTTCACACTAGTATAAAATAAATAAAATTTTCACTATTTTATAATTTTATTTTAATTTAATTACTCTAATTATTTTTCCTTTTTTATTCCTCCACCCTTAACTCCCTGTCCCTAGGTTCTACTATCCTATTTGATCGGACCTACTGTTTAAAGGGGATTCCGAACCACTACAAGCATCCATGCCACCACCGGGACTCGTGTCTCGAAACATGTGGCACCTAGCTCCAGATCCTTAGCCACTCTGCCATTATGCCCCAATCTCATAAAAATCAGCAAATTTTGAAGGAAGATATCTAGTTTAGGATACTAAATTTAGAATTTAATGTACGAACAAAGCGTATAACAGATCTTAAAAAATAAAAATATATATATAAAATTCTAACCGATTTTATAACAAGGCTCGTGAAAGAAATTTTAAAAATAATTACAGATTTCTTTAAAAATATCCAAAATTTAAGCGGTCAAGGAGACGAAAAACCTACCTCCGCAAAACAATGCCTACATATTTTATGGGTAATAATAAGCGTTTATAATTTTCATAAGCTCTAATAATAAGAAGTATTTATAATTTTCGTAAGCAAATTTCAGGTTCAAATCCTAGCAGGTGCATGGATGTTTGTCAGTGGTGCGGAATCCATGTTAAGCTGTAGGTTTGTTTGGCCAAAGTGTGCACAAGATGACGGTAGAGCGACAAAACAAACAAACCAAATCTCATTTTTTATGCAAATTTCAGTGAAAATATCCGAAATTGACAACGGTCAAGGACACGAAAAATCATCCTACTCCAACCAATACCCATAATAAACCTACCAAAAACCGAAAATCAACCTACGCATACAATACCCATAATAATAATAAGCATTTTTAATTTTCATAAGCAAATAATTTAACAAATATATTTGTAGAATTTTTATTGTATCAACATATTTGCTATGGTCTTTTCCCTCTCATTTTCAAAGCGTTTTCTTAGCTCACATTTTCAGATGAATGCAGGTTCTTCCAAATATTTTTTAAGTAAATGATATTTTTTTTTTTTTTTGATTGCGAAACGAATCACAAAAATTCCGAAGACAATTTCTCGACGAGAGCATCGTTAATAAAAAAATTCAAAGATGTATTGAATTTTTCATGTGATAACTGTGCTTTTTTTTTTTTGCCGAGGAGACTGAAATCCTCGTATTTGAATCCCCCAAAGGAAATTTTACACCGGAAAAACTTTTCCTTTGTTAGAGTTTTCTGGCGCGCACAACAGGTAAAAGAGCGCTCTAGTGGTTATAAATTTCGCCAACAACAAAGGTGAAAGTAAGTATCTGGCACAATTCCAACTTGGCTTACAGACGGAACGAAGCTTTATTGATCATGTTCAGTCTCTATGAAAAGATACAGTCTGTTCTGGGGGCAGGGGGGAGGGTCGAATACGAGAAAAGAACAACCAGAAAAAAAAAGAACAGAAGCCACAACACAGCATATTCTTTTTCTTGGAAGATTTTGATCATTTGCTCGCTCTCGTACTTCTCTTTATGTCTTCTAGCAAAAATTGCGTTGCCATTTTGGAAATCTAAAATCCAAGTGCGCCAGCTTCTGTAATCAAATGCACTAGAACGAAACCTTATTTGTATTGTAACTTGGGGTTTTTTGTTTTTCAGAATAAAAAAAAGAAAGAATTGAATCAGGAAATCGTTATGCAAAAAAAATATATATTAAAAAATAAAATAAATATTGCCTAAAGAAAAACCTTAGAAAGAAATTATTTTCTTTTTAAGAAGAAAGAAAGAAAAGAGGATCTTGTTGTATGCGGAAATATGTTGCTGCGAGGCCCTTCGCAATCGAAATGCAGAAAAGCACGAGTTAGAAGAGGAGGGAAAACAAAAATGGCAACACACTGAATTCAAAACTGGAAGTTATTCAGATTAGCTCATGCGAAACTGGCAACAGCGCAGGGAAGAAACAATCACTCTGCATGCAAAGTATCCCCGGAAACGGCTGGCGAATGGGTCGTCGGCTTGTTAGGTTGAAAAGATTTTCTCGTTAGAACTCGAGTCGGAAAGAATTTCCGAGAGCCTCCTTCCAACCTCCTTCCAACAAGAAGAAAAAAAAGAAAGAAGAGATCTTCTAATCGTTACGGAATAATGTGATCCCTTTTGAACGGGGTTAAGGCTTATGTTTACGAGGTTCTTTCTCTCAGATCGATGGTCCTGTGACAATTGTCGTCTCCTTTCTATGCAAACCGGATCTGTCTTCACATTCGGAAAAATATTCTGATCTCATTCAATCGAATCCAATGTATGTCGAGTTCTAATTCTCTTCTTGTGATCTATTTGCTATTCTAGAAGACGACTTGTGTTTTAATTTAAATTTCGTGGTTTTTAATCGATATTCTTAATAAAACGCTGCTATTTTTAAACAGAACTTCATTAGTTACCACATAAAGCTTGGAAAAGATTATTTATATATTATTTAATAGCTATTATTTTTTAAATGCTTTTGCATAAAATTGTCATTAAGTTATATAAATGCTTAGCAATTAAAACTTAACTGAATGTATAACATGTGTAACTGAACAAAACATATGTAGCTGATTTAAATAAATCATGATTCGTATAAAATCATCGAATTTAATTTGCAACAATTAAGTAGTCATTAAATTATTATTTGTTTACGTAATAAAAAATTCTTATTTAAATTTTTAAGTATCAAAATTGTTCAAACTTATTATGTAAATAAACTGTTATGGGTATTAATACTACAGTATATAAAGAAGTAAATTTTTTACTATTTTGTAACTGTATTTTAAGTTAATAATTCTAACTTTTTTTTTATTTTTCTTCCCCTTCTACGTTAGATAGCTATTATTTCCCAGGATAAATATTTGTTCTGTATTTACTGTAATATTCAATAAAAATTAAAGAAAAAATAAAAATAATGTGAAGTTTCTATCAGTTGTAATTTAGTGAAATTAATTAAAAAAACTACACTGTGTTTCACAAATTAAACAAACAAAAAATAACTGCATGCTTATTTTCTATCTTGGAGATTCAAAATGGAAACATACCAAAAAAGAAACTTAGCATCTGAATTCAGTTTCAACACGAAGGTGTGATTACCTAACAGCTATACGGACTTCACAACGATGATTCTTTCACAAAATGATGATATTTACACTCATGTCCATAAATTAAGGATCATTCAGAATCACACAGAAATTGAACTCTAAAATAAAAATTTCACCTGTAGAATTATCACACACATCTTGAAGAAGAATATGCAAATTACAGGAAACCACCAGATGGCGCGGATAGTACGTCACAATGACGAGAGTGTAAGAGAGGGGTATATAAGGAATGGTGGCAAAGAAGTAAAATTGTTCACAAGCGCTTTAAAAGCCTTTCAGTGCAATAACCGCATAGTTATGGCACAAAGGAAGCATTTGGATGATTTTTTACGTGGTAGAATTATCGGACGACTGGAATGTGAACGTACCCAGCTGGAAGTATCCGAGGAACTTGGAATCGCCCAGAGTGTCATCTCCAGGCTTTGGCAACGATTCCAAGAT
>BPLQ01008810.1:18353-31473 GCA_021605075.1 Caerostris darwini
TATTAGGCCGGTACCTACGGTTTAAAGTGGATTACAAACCACTCCAAACATCCATGGCAGCGCCGGGACTCGAACCTGAAAGCTTTGGTACTCAGTGCCAGAGAGCTACATCAGGCCTCATGGTTGTGATGTAGAATTGTAATGATATGCAGAGCTGTAGGCACAGAACAATCATAACATGAATAAAAGTGGTCAAATCAATAAATCCCCTGTCAAAAACCTAAATCGGGATATCAGCACTTGCATCTCTAGATCTTCCTTGACTGTACTTTCTAGAAGTCGATTCGGGTTTTAGAAATGATTCCATTGACTAGAAATTGCATAAGAGCTTACAATAAACAATGAACAATGGATTGGCTGTGGTACATAGGATCCAACGATAAAACATATAAGATTAACTGTGGTGAATAAGATCCAACAATACAGTACATAGGATTGACACTGATTCATGGAATCCCACAATAAAACACATAGGATTATCTGTGGTTCATAGGATCCAACAATACTCTGACATCCAACAATACTTTGACTCTGGTACATAGGATCCAGTAATAAAGTACTTAGAATTGACTCTGGTTCATGGAATCCAACAATAAAGTACATAGGATTGACTCTGGCACCTAGGATCCAACAACAAAGTACATAGGATCCAACAACAAAGTACATAGGATCCAACAACAAAGTACATAGGAATGACTCTGTTACATAGGATCCAAAAATAAAGTACATGGGATTGACTCTCCATTAGTACGTAGGATTGGATTCCATTCATTCAATGGCTCGACAATGTAATCCTCCAGATAAATGATATCGAGTACTCATATCTGAAACCTGGCTATCCCGATATCTAATTACTTAGTTTCTTCTATTAGAAACTAAAGACTTTTGAAAACTTTTTTGGCCACATATTCAGTGACGTTAAAAGTCATCCGTTCTATTAATTAACATGCAACATTACTTTCAACTGATGCAATATTACTTTCAACTGATGCAACATTATTTTCAGCTGATGAAACATTACTTTTGTTTTACTATTGCCAAAATTTTTGACATTAAAATTTATTATATATATAAAAAAAATCCAAGGAATTTTTTCTCATTAAAGAAAATAACCATACTTTATTCAAGATGAATTTTATGCTTCTACTATAAGTAAGAAATATAATAGCTAATAACAAATTTCCCAAATATGTCACTGTCAGGGAAAAAAAATTAACAATATTTTATTATAAGCCAAGATGAAAAAGCGTTTCTTATGCTCAAAAACTGAAAGTTTTTTCCCTTGAGTCAGTAGTGTGTAATTTAACGTCAGTTTAATATGTTGTATTTTAATATTCATAAAAGATTGCGCTTTTAGATGGGATTAGAGAGAAAAGTAACAATTTTTTTTCTTAAAAAATATGTAAGAAATGTCGAGAGATTCTTAATGAGATGCATCAGAAGAAACTTTGGTTTTTAATTTAATTTTTTGTATGCATATTTCTTTTATTATTTTCTTCTGAATAAATGGACTTAGTAAAAAAAAATTATTTTTAATTTTAAATTCGCATTTTTCATCAAAGTTTGTTTAATGCTGTTTTTAGCCAGTACATATTTTATAATCCTAATAACATTAATCAAATAATTTTAAATTGAGGTGTTTGATTTTTTGTGTAAATATAATAGTAATAATTTCAGAAAATCAAAAATTGATACTATAATTTTTAATTGTCTATTTAAATCATGATTAGCTTTTACATATCCAAATTTCTATGTTTAATAAGAAGCAATAAGGGTTTTTTTCTATAAGAAGCAGAAAATATTTTTTAAGTAAATTTTTAAACAAAAATATTCTTTTACCTCACTTAAATCATAAAACTGTTCTAATTTGAATTTTTTTTTTTTTTTTTAGCTTTCCTTATTCTCTTTTTAAAAAATTTCAAAATATGCTTATTAGTGATGAATCACTGTTAAATTTTCATAAATTAATTCACAAACTTTGTAATTTTATTATTGTTTGTGCTTGATTTGTAGAGCAAATAAAAATAAATTTCAAAAAAAATTATCGTAGAGCGACAAACCAAAGTTGCTTGGAAAATATTGATTTTTAGATAATTTTTCTTTCTACTTCTTCAATGATTACATTCGCAGCCTGGCCGCCGTTTGTTTGCGGTTCAGAGTCCCCGTTAAACTGTAGATCCCGGTCTAATTAGCCTAAAGTGTGCACAAAATGACCGTAGAGGGACAAACCAAACCAAATCAATGATTACTTTTCCCCAGATATTTTTAATATAATTGTTAATCTTAGTTGATAAAAATTGCTTTAATTTAATTATTACATTTATATTTTATAGTAACTTTCATTTAATAAAGTGTGATGAAATTTAAATTTACGTCAGGATTTTACAATTTTATTTTAACGTCAGGAGTTAAAAGTTAATTTAATTTAAAATTTAAGTTTTAACTCCTGACTTTACTGACGTCATGTTTCACTCAGGTATGAAATCGTGAATTTTGAACTTCTTATACGGTGTCACATTTTGTGCATGATCCCTCCCATTGAGAAAAACTTCCCATAATCCTTTCCGGAGGTCCATTTACAGCCCAAAGAGAGGTCGGAATTCTTCCTGAAGAATGGCGATGCCTGCATACAAATATCTGGGCAATGGGAAGAGTGCCTTCGAAAATAAAAAGGGGCTGAAAGTTTTATTGGTGGAGAGCAAGGCTTCAAGATTACCTGACCACAGAATTTTGAAGAAGAAAAGGAATTCAATTTTCTGCAACCGCGCCGGTTGGGACACTCCGCAAGCGCAGGAATATATTTCGCATTATTTAGAATTGATTACAGACCAACTGGATTGGAGAAAGATGTTTATAATGTTTCGGGGAATATTTTCGTTTTTATTTCGTGAATATAAAGCATATTGTGCCGAATCCTCGTGGTTAGAATCGAAATAGTAATAAAAAGAGAGTGCTGCTCTATTTCGGAGAAACAGTATGTTGAGAAAGCATCTTCAGTCCCTTTCATACTAGAATTGGCACTTTATCGCTGATTGGCTCCTTTTCCAAACTTAATTACCTTCAGGAAGACGGTGTTTGTATATAGTTTGTATTAATATTTATGAAATTAAGAAGCAATATGATTGTATATAAACAATATACTACTGTGCCCAAACAGAAAAAGCAATTTTCAAAATTTCCCGGGCTTACGGAATTTCGATTTTTTTTTTCTTTTTTAGATTTTTGGCACTGTCCTTGAGATCTGTGTTAAATTTCACGTCAAAATATGCATTAGTGTTTTGAGTTACGCTTGGCTTTGTGAGACGCTAAAACTGATTCCGGTGATTTTTGAAATGTCTGAATGAATTGAGCAAATAACTTGCATTCTATTTTGTTTGCGGAAGCGTATAGAATGTTGCAGAAGGCATTCGGTGAACAAACTATATCGGAAAGAAATCTTTACAAGTGGTAGAAACAGGTAAGAAGGCGGAGAACGCGTCAAAGGCGAAGAACGCATATAATATCGATATCACATCTACAAACAATATGATTGTATGATTATATGTGTTATTTATGAATCAAAGATCGATCTTAGTTATTATTACACATTATGAAAATTAATAATAACGATAAATATTTAAAAACATCCAATTTCTATTTATTTAGAATTTTAAAAAATTAATCATTAGTTGTAAGATGGGTCATTGTTAGCCCTTCTCGCCAATAATATATATAGTCGCCAAAAAATCTCAAAGCTATCAACTCTTAAAGTTAGGTTTTTCTTTTTCTTTTCTTCACACCCCTATCCCAGTCCGATACCAAGTTCTATGTATATCCCCCTATCAGCTACAAAGGTGAGGATTAATCATCTGTGGGCCGCACGCGTACCACGAACTGCCCACCGACGAATGAATAATAGCGAAGACAGTAACTTCCTGTAAAACTTTTAGTTATAGCTGCCCAGAATTTGCTTTTCGTACGAGGGAAAATCCATAAAACTGTTGTAAAGTTGTTAGTGAAATCACAATCCGATATTTATATCTTGGTAGAGGCCGTTAGAAGACTGATTCCTCTCGTTAGTCCCGATTTACCAAGATAACTCTTATCCCCACTATGGTAATGCCCATGAAATGGGGACCACTGCATGAACAGATTGTGTTAAGGGGGAAGATAGAATCCCTGCATACTACTGTTTTGATTTTATTCTTGACGCCAGTTTGTGAACAAAAATGAGTAGTTGATTAGCCATCTTGTCACCATTCCACGTGTCCTTGCAATCGAATATATTCCTTTTTGTTCAATTCGCTACTATTTTTAAAGAATACAAATTTCCACACAATTTTCTGCCAGTACTGCTGATTGTTATAAGGGGTTCCAGTAGCGAACAACAAGTTCTTCCACTCTAAAAATTCCCATTCATTTGCTATATTAATGCTATATCATTTTACCAACTTCATAGTTACGGAGAAAAGCTCAAGACAATTTATTTGCACCTTTACCCCCAATTTTTTCCTTCTTTAACTGTTGAAGCTGAAGACTTTAACAGTTAAAGAAGGCCCAGCTTTCTTCTTCAGGGTGTGGTTGAATACTTTCCTTTGCGTGCATAATATTTCCGCTGCTTTTTTATTTTTATTTGAAGTAGATATAACCGAGAAATGGAAAATTAAACAATAAAATAATAAAAGTATAACAGTTAAACCAAGAAATAATAAAAGTATGAAAATTAAATTATTATTATTTAATAATTAAAAACCTTCACAAATATATTTGATGTTAAAAAAGTGCTTAAAAAATGAAGATTATTTTTTAATACTAAAGTAATGCTCCAAACGACGATTTCGACGACTGTAACGATTTCCTCCAAAAACCTTGGAAAAATGGAACTGTGGCCATGACCAAGATTGAAAGCTGAGTTATTGCGGCCACAGCGCTATGTATTAATCATTATACTAACTCTACTAACCGCTATGTAAAGTAGTTATTTTATCATCGCATCATAATTATTTTATCATTTTATAAAAATATAAGATTAAAACAAAGGAACTATTGTTCGATTTTTTTAATTTAAAAATTTAGATTTTTTATTCGTCATCGATTTTTTTAAAACATTTCATTTAAATTAAAAAGGGGAAGGAGATTAATAATAAGATTTCTGTAAGAAGTCTTCGTTTAAATACAGGGTGATTATAATTAAAGTCCCACTTTAAAAATGCTGTAAAAAAAGAATCACTCGTCACAAGGAGTGCAAATTTGAACTGAAGATGCTTGAAGAAGGGGAAATGGTATGACATCAAAAAAAAGTTCCAAGAAAAGTTCCCATCCAATTTGGTATGACCTTGTCGTGGTGGATGGGCTTTCCACTCACACTGTCACAACTGTTGAATGACTTGGAAGTCATTTTTCCCGTCAAAAACCGAAACAATCTAGCAAATTTAACACTACAGTTGTCAATACAATACCAAATACGTTGTCATTTAGATTCAAACTAACACTGGCATCCGAAAAAACACTTTCTTTTTATCACTTACAGTGTCATCTATTCATACACTTTGTAACTGCTTTTGACGCCGTATGGTTTCCCCATTCTTCAAGTATCTTCAGTTCAAATTTGAACTCATTGTAACGAGTTTAACCTAAGAAATTTATCAGGAATAAAATATTCTTCCTCCTTCATTGGTTGTAAAGTTGAAGTCATCTTTTGTTACTAATGCCATCGAATCAACCTATTTCCTTAACGGAATACCGGCGACCTGATGGCCAATTGGCTAGCGCTCTGTCCTCGGTTACCACAGGCTGCAGGTTCGAATTCTGGCGGTGGTAGGAATGTTTGTGAGGGGTTCGGAATCCACATTAAACAGTAGGTCCCAGTCTAATTAACCTAAAGTTTGCACAAAACGACGGAGCAAAAACCATACCAATTAATGAAATAAACTTATCACTAACAAATCATAATCTTCATAGCTTTTTTTAATAAAAAGTATCTTTGATTGTGAACAGAAAATTCTACCTTAATTTGAATTTTAGTTTCTAAATACGTTTTTCCTATGTGATTTAAACTAAGTATTGGCAAAATCAAGATTTATTCGTTACTGCATTTTTAATAACTTTTATTTTTATTTTCTATTACTTCCATTTCATTCCCTATTATATTTTGTCCATTTCCCTTACATGTTTACCTGACTTCCCTGTTTATATTTTGATGGATTTTTTTTTCTTTCTTTTTATTGAAAATGTCTTTAAAAGTAAACAAACGTAAATATTTTGAAAGCCGGCAGAATGTAAAAACCGAATTTGACATTTGTCAAAAATTATTGGGCCCTTCCTTCTCCCAAAAAGTTTTAAAGAGTAATTGAAACAGAATAAAAAGGTTTCTCTTTCTTTTAGTTTAATGTCAGTTTTTATTTGCGGAAACTATTGTGAGATTAAATAAAGCGAACATTTGAAGGCACTGCAGCCTCTAATGATCCGTCTAGAGGCCGAAACACAAACCAAAATGCCTTAAAAATGGAATCGACATGCTGAGTCAATAACAAATAAATGTTTTAATATTGATTTCTCTTTGCTTTTCTTTCTAGGATTGTGCTATTTACATTAATACGATTACTCTTTAAAACGACGGGAAGACTTAAGAAAACTATTTGAAATCATAAATAAGTTTTCTTTTCATTTTTAAGTTTATAATCAGACAAAATATGTTTTTTTATCGTTATCAATTTGATAAAGTGATATTTAGTATTGCAACAGTAAAGCTTAAAAGAGTTAGATCCGTAGTACTTCAGATTATAAAGCGGCATCCAAAATAGAGAACGCGACAAGCGAGTAGTTCTTGCCCAGAGTAACTCCATCTGACAGCGAGAAACATTTTGGTTTGTCGCTCTAAGGTCCTTTTTTTCTACACTATAGGCTAATTAGACCCGGACCTACAATTCAATTCGGATTCTGAATCACTAACAGACATCCATGCTATGGCCAGGATTCGAACCTGAAGCCTGTGGTACCAAAGGTCAGAGCACTAACCAATCGGCCATATCAGGCCCCAGTGAAGAATACGCCTTATCTCTCTCACTATGAGTGACAGCTGGTCGAAAATGACTTCCGCGAGAAATTCCTTTGATGTGAGAAAAACTGACACCTCTCATAGCGAGACTGGGAGAATAGACTCACTCCGAGGGTTCTGTCCACACTGTCACAAATCGGTTTATAAGTGATGCGCTTGTCTCGTTTTCTCGTTTGGACAAGGCTGTATGTGTTAATAGTACTGTAAGGAGTCTTTAATCCTGCACGTTCTGAACTGCGAATGCACCGGATTAACGATTTTGCAGACGGCCTGGGGGCCAATTGACTAGCGCTCTGGCCTTTGGTACCACAGGCTTCAGATTCGAATCACGGCAGTGGCATGGATGTTTGTAATGGTTCACTCCTTCTCTTGAGCCAAATTTCATTCCCTGGAGCATCTTTTGGATGTCTGCAAAAAAGCCAATAGTCACTGGGTGCCAGATCTGGAGAGTACGGTGGATAGGGAAGCAATTTGAAGCCTAATTCGTTCAATTTATCCATAGCTTTCATCGACTTGTGACACGGGGCATTGGTGAAACAGCACTTTCTTTTCTTAATTTCTACACTGAATCTATGCAATTATGACGTGTAATATTCGCTATTGATAATTTTTATCTTTCTCAAGATAGTCGATGAACAAAATATTATGCGTGTATAATAAGGATGCAATAACCGTGCCTGTTGATTTTTGGGTTTTTAGTCGCTTTGAACTACTTTCACCCGCTTCTGTCCACTCAGATGATGATAACTTGACTCAGGTGTGTAGTAGCGGATCCATGTTCCATCCATTATCTCATGCCAACGCAATAAATCCTTCTTATCTCGCTTGAGCAGTTATAAAACAGCTCTCTGAATCGTTGACGCTTTGTTGTTTTTGGTCTGGTGTGAACACACGCAGCACTCACTTCGAAAGCAACTTAAATATGCTCACATTTTTGTGTAAAATTGTAAAATACTGCTTTTTGATATTTTTAAAGTGTCAGCTATCTCACGCAACTTCACTTTATAGTTTTTCAAACTACTTTGTAGACTTTTTTTTATGTTTTTGGGAACAACTGCAAATTTTAGGCGACCAGCGCGTTCATCGTCGATGTTCATAAGACCGCTTTTAAATTCAGTATACCAGTCAATAATAGTTGATTTCTCGGGTGCAAAGTATCCATAAAGCTTATCAAGCCACTGTTTGGATTCAAAAGTATTTTTCCCATCAAAAAATTATGTTTAATCAACTCACAAAATACTTCATTGTTTTGAAAATTACAAATCTGAGGTTACTAAAATCCTTATAACGTTTTAATTAATAATCAGAATGTCATGAAATTTTGGCACGCATCGTTTGAAGGATGCTACTATCCAAAAATAATACGGGTCTGACAACAGTGTTCCATATATGTGTAAGACCGGACACTTATTGAGTGATGTGTTAAATAAAACCTTGAAAATGTGACTGAAAAGTTTTTCTTTCTAATACAGCTGGCAATTGTCTTTGATGCCTTAAAGCAAGCACCGCTCCGACGTTACTCACTTAGCACTACCCAGGAGGGGCTTGTATCTTGAAGATCAGCTAATGACGCGGAGTAACAATACCCCCGCAACGCCCTACGAACCTATTATACCGGGATCTACGGTTTAAAGTGGATTCTGAACCACTACAAACATCCTTGGCACCGCCTGGACTCAAACCCGAAACCTGTGGTACCGAGCGCTATCCACTCAGCCATCAGGCCCCTGACTGAAAAGTGCACTTACGCAGAAGATAATTTTGAAACCATATTATTAATTTTGTCCAAACATTTCTTCAAAATTGAATACACAGTAATTGAACGGGCTTGCTCGATTTCTTTTGGTATGAATTTTAACCCAATCTCAGGATTAAAAAAAGTTTTAGTTTTAATTCGCAGATGCAAGCCAAATAAGTAACAAAGGATGCTCAAATCATTTGGTAATAAAAAACGTCAATAAGTCAGTCGTCGCACTTAATCAGAAGTCCATTACCAGACAATAACAGCAGAAGTATTTGTATAGGACCAAATAAATTCTATAAAAAAGTGGTGTACAATGTTTTTTCATCCTGTAGTCATGTGGTCCTATATCGGTTCTAGCAAATCTTTAATAGTTTATAATAGTTATCAGCGACTATAAATCTTTTCCATGAGCTTCGCCAGATCGATAGTTTGCCATATGCCAAGCCAAATGTTACTCAAATTACCTTTCTCAATCATGATAGCCAAATGAGTTAGCGTATATAATCTTTCAATATCTATTGACCATGATTTTACAGAGACAAAATCTAATAAATTAAAGAAATTTTAAACACTGTAAGCAGTAAATAATTATAAACTTCTAATTTACTCAGTTATTCGCATATTTAAAATTACTTCATAACTATGTCCAAACATTTATTTTTCTGATGGTCAAGTAATAAAGGAATATAACATCGAAACTGTAAAAGTTAATTTTTTTCCATATGCACATAAATTTTATAACTTTACAATTTACGGAAATGAGATTATAAGCAAATATTGAATGGTTATATTTTAAAAATAGGTAGATTTATTTTTAATGCAAGATTGTCAGTTGATACTAATTTGTAATGGGTTTTTTTGCTATATTATTATCCTTTAAATCGGTAAGTTGAAAGTGGAAATAGACTCCAAATTATCTACTGCTCATTAAAATCATGCTGTAGGATGAGAAGAGCATATAAATGTTCTGTAGGTCTAATAGCATCATGTTCTAGCATGTGAAAAAAGCGCATAAGTGTATTGTAGGTTTAATAGCATCAAGTTGCAGTATGAGAAAAAAAGCATGCAAATTATCTGTAGATTTAATAACATTATTTTGTAGCATCAGAAAAAGCGTATTCGTGTCATGTAGGTTTAATAGCATCATGCTATGCAATCGAATAAATACTTTTTATTCAGATTTGATACGTATATTTTCTGTGAACTCTTTTTTTTCCTCGTCAAGTACTGTGTCTAGTAAGGAGAAACAAAGCCTATTGCAATATTGCCATGAATACTTGAGGTAGTTTAGTAAAGAATTCCAAAAATTTCGATTTCTCAAACCCAGGAATTTGCCCTTGAGCAACGTTCGGAATATTTTTTTTTATGATGGATTTGAATCCGGCTTAAATTTGTAACATAGATTTTTTTGTGTGTGTTTATATCAATGTAAGCATGACACTATCCGTATAACAATCCACACATATACAAATACACGCACACACATATATACACTCAAGAGCCAAAACATTATGACCACCCCTACATTTTGCAATGAACTCGCCTGGAGGACGTGGAAGGCACGTGATCAGGTGGAAGTGGTATTTAACTGGTATTAAGTGGTGGTATTAATCCATGCCAAGGCGGATTGAAGCTGTGTTGCGCGCCAAAGGGGGGGCCAACTCGTTGACAGGTGGTCATAATGTTTTGGCTCTTGAGTGTATATATATGTATTTATATTTGTATTTAATTCTCTACAAACTGCATTGTACTTAATTTACAAAATAAAAGTGGAACTGCTTCAATTTATTTTGCTAAAATACTTTAAACTTTCTTTTTCTGTCTTAAGTTAAAAACTTTATTGTAGAATTCAATTTTTGGGAAAAAAATGTTCTATTTAATATTCTTTCAAAATTAGGATTTCAAGTAACGAATTGCTGTGAGGATATAGCTTCATAGTTTTTATTTATATTATGTTCCAATTTGAAACATTTCTAATACTTTAAAACATAAAAATGGTAAATTTAATCATCCTATTTAATTAGTACAATGAGAAAATACCTATATAAATCGTATTTTAATTGCCAATAAAAATATGTTTAAAAGTAAATTAATGAAAATAGAGTAAAGTTATTTATAAAGAAAAAAAATAATCTAACTATATTTTCACTAAACTCATACTCATAAGAAAAAAGGGTTTTTTTTATTATTATTTTCCGCAATGGAATCCCCAAAGATTGAAATATATGCAGTGTAGCAATTTATCTTGTAAAATTTGCACTCTCAATTCTTATATTCTTTGTAAACTTTGATGAGGAAAAACATATGAAAAAAATGCTTTGTGAACACTTTTACATTAAACCAATGGAAGATCTTTTTTTCCCGATGAATCCATTTCAGCGTATTTATCAACAGCTATGAAAACACTGATAAGAATAAATGATGTCCCGAGGACGCTAAAACAAATTTGTTTTCATCATAATCGCATTTCACGCGCCAGTTTTCTAGGAAGAAGATTAATTTATATTCGTTCCGCTTTTGCGTCTTGCGAGGTATGCACGGAAACAGGGAAAATGAAACCACCAAAAATATTCTTCCCTTTTTAAGTTATTTAATAACCCTACCAACATTATTTGAAGATACATCATTTAGAAGAACTCTGTTTGTTGTTGATTATGAAAATTTCTTATTCTTCCAAAGAATGAATAAATGTCTTTGTTTGGTGTGGAAATAATCGGGATTTAAAGGAAAATAAAATTTAGTAAAATATGTTTAAATCAAATTAAATTATATTGTTTGTTTATTGATTATTGTCGAATTTGTAAAAATAATAGATATTTTTAAAATTTCATCAAATTTGTTTGATCATGATGATAATGGAATACATTATATCTACAATTAATATAATATTATTTTATTGTTCTTTAATTAGACCTTTACATGCTCAAAACAAAAGATTCTTAAAAAAATTTCTCAGATTTCTTATTTAATGTACATTTTTCTAAGCATATTTTATGAACTTTAACTTATATTTTAAAATTTGATTTTCGCTTAAAATTAAAAAATTTTGATTTCAGTAATTCATAATTTATGTTAAATTGCCCAGGTTGCACTAAAGTTGATGGTCGAGGGGCTACCGCTCTTGCGCTCAGTACCGCAGGTTTCAAGTACGACTCTCGGAGTTGCCATGGATGGTTGTAGTGTGTTCGGAATCCGCTTTAAACCGTTGTTCCCGGTCTGATATAATTTTAGAACGTTGTGATGGTAGTGCATCTCACGCGCCAGTTTTCTTGGAAGAAGATTCGTTTATATTCGTTCCGTTCTTGCGTCTCGGAAGGTGTGCGCTGGAAAATGAAGGCAGCAAAAATATTCCTCCCTTTTAAAGTTATTTAATTATCTCGACAACATTATTTGATGAAGATATATCATTTGAAAGAAAAAACGCAAAATTTTCTTTGTTATTGATTATAAATTTTTTTATTTTCCCAACGAATGAATAAATGCCTTTGTTTGATATACGAATAAATTGTGATTTAAAGAAAAATAAAATTTAGTAAAATATGTTTAAAATGAAATTTTAGTCTATTGATTAGTATCAAATTTGTAAATTTTTTTGACATTTTAAATATTTTATCAAATTTTACTAATATAATAATGAAATACATATCTATAGTCAATATAAATAATGTAATATTATTTTACTGCTCCTCAATAGAACTAACATACCTGATGGCCAATTGACCAGCGCTCTGGCCATTGCTACCATACGCTTCAGGTTGGAATCCTGGCGGTGGCATGGAGATTTTTTAATGGTTCGGAATCCGCTTTAAAATGTAGATCCCGGTCTAATTTGCTTAAAATGTGCACAAAGCCGACCGTAGAGCGGGAAACCGAAACAAATTGAAACATTACTAATACTTTAAAACTGAATAGTGGTAAATTTAATCATCCTAACCTTAATTCAATCGATATTTAATCATCCTAATCTAATTTAATTCATATAACAAAACATTTAAATAAATCCTATTTTAATTACAAACGTTTTTGATAAAAATGCGTTTAAATGTAATTTAATAAAAATAAAGTAAAGTAATTTATAAAAAAAATATATTTTAACCAGATTTTCACTAAACTTCTGCTCATAAAAATGGGTTTTTTCATCATTTTCAGCAATGTAATTCCCATGAGATTGAAATATATGCGGTGTAGCAATTTATCTTGTAAAATTTGAGCTCTCCCATCTTATATTCTCTGTAAACTTTGATGCGAAAAGAAAAGGTAAAAAAAAAAAAAAAGAATCACAGTTTTGTGAAGAGTCATGAAATAACATTTTTACATTAACCCAATGGAAGATCTTTTTT